>WTXH01000088.1:0-137748 GCA_022376555.1 Russula compacta
CGCCGGATCCGTTCTTCACCTCTACATTAGCACCATGCTCGAGCAGCAGGCGTGCTACTTCAAGGGACCCCCGGCTCAATGCACGGTGCAACGGAGTCGAACCATCCTCTGCTTGCGCATGTACGTCCGCACCGTGCGCAAGCAATAATCGAAGGACATAGGGATTTTTGAGGTAAATGCTTTCCGATGCGAGGCATAATGGAGTCATGCCATATTGATCCTTGGAACCGATGTCAGCATCGAAGTCGAGTAATTTCTGGACTGTTCCAACATCTCCATAACAAGCTGCGGAATGTAGTGGAGTTCTCTTCCTATTGCCCCGGACATTCGGGTCAGCACCGCTGTGACGGAGTAGCTGCGCCATTTGAAAATGCTCCCCGCCAATGCTGCTACTAGCGGTGTCACATAGTAGCCACCACTGGCATTCACATGCTGCGGATACTTGACAATGAGGTCCTCAACGAGACCGTGGAATCCGCAGAGTGCCGCGTAGTACAAGGGAGAGGCGTCGGATTTGAGATATGGTTTGAACATGGAAAAGATTGAAGTGTTGTCTGGCCTGGTGTCTATATCGTACACCACGAGCCACATCGCGAAGTGGGGTTTATCCAGGTCAAAGAGATATTCCATTCCTTTATGCAAGCCTCTCGAGACATCCTGGAATTGCGCGTGGGAAACCCAACATCGAGCAGCATACTCGACGAGAGGAAACCTCTGTGCAACGCCACTTTTGTCAACGCGATCGTCCAACCGCAGCAAAACACCCAAGCATGCTTGCGCTAGGATCGTATGTGCAGCCTCCAAATCAATATGATAACGTGAGACATCTCTACTTGGAGTGACGAGACGGGGCGAGGTCAGGAATTCCTTGACCGAGAAATGAGAGAATTGCACAACTCGTGAATCATCGGCGTTGACAATGGCGATCAAACTGGAGCATGATGACAGAAGTGCTTGCTCTTGATCCTCCCACCGCCAGCCCGCGTTCAATCTTGGGATGCCTTCTGCATCATCAAAGTCGACTGCGAGGATCTCTGCGAGCTCCTCCACGCGAAGAGGCCGAATGGCTACGACGAGACATTGCAATAGACGGTGAGCATGATATCGGTTAGGCTTCTTGATTTCCTTCAGTATACGTTCGTACGTCTCGTCCAATGATTCCGGTAATTCTTCCAGGGTACGCCGGACACTAGGAGGAAGACAGTAGCGGAGCGTTTCCAACTGGCAATACACCCATCTAAACCTGTTTGACAATATGAACAAGTATTAAATTCGCAGACCAAATCGCTTACATTCCATCGGCTCTTTCGGAGAGCGTCTCAATCACAAGGTCCTTATCATCCGTCCTCCATTTCTTCATGATAGGTTCCGAATTCGAATAAACGACAGATCTAACATAGTCCGCAATATCTTTCTTTTGTCCACTTTGGTCGTGAAGTGAAACTCTGAGAGAGGTCAGAGGTTTTAAGACATCTATTATGTCGAACTCCGGGCGGCTTGTTACACATATATGGAGATTTGGAAGGCGAAGATCGAGGAGCTGTGCCACAAGCTGAAGAACGCGTTCTCGAGGTGATGGAATTCCAGGGGAGTTGGGACATTCGTCAAGGGCATCCATTATAATGTAGATTGGACGTTCTTCTGGGAGTGTGAGCATCTCTTTCAGGCATTGTGTCAAGGCTTCATCACTGGGCTTATGCGCGCCACTGTCATTGGCCGAGTAGAGCTTTGAAAGTATTTCGCTACGAGGACCCGAGGAAGCAGAAAGTTGAGTGAGGAGAGAAGAGAGGAGGTCGTTCCAGCTTTGTTTGTTGGCATCCCGAAAATCGAAATAAAAATAACTCATCAAAACTTGTCCGGTCTCGCACATGCCAGAGATATCTTCAATGATTGAGGAACTGACAGGCGATATTAGTGACCTTGGATAAGGATGATCAGGAATCCACAAACCAGAGCACGCTCTTGCCAGACCCAGCTGTGAAGACAGGAATCAGGTCGTGTCGAGTAGGAAGCAATAGATGAACATGCGTTTTCCGTAGATCCAAAGAAGCGAACCAGTGGATTTCCATTGATTGAAGATACTGCCTCGGAAGAACCAAGTTGCTGTTCCCTCGTGATGGACACCACATGCAATGTTATGGTTGATCGACGGATCTGGTGGGGAGAGCCATCTTCGAAGGTCCTGTCGTAATTGGTTCTCTGAAAATGTTTAAGTCTATTCACCCTATACTGATATGATTAGGAGATCACGAACGTTTCACTTGATCGAGTTCGTTGGCTGCTTGTTGGATGAATACTTTTGCTTCCTTTCCATCTTGACGTATAAGGATTAAACACTTTTGAGGTGACTGACTGAAGATTGTCTGCGTACCATCAACGACTATTGCAACCTTGTCATCGACGGCCTTCACTCTGTCATCGATGCTGGCCACCCTACCGTCAACGCCCTTCACTGTGTCGTCAACACTAGCAACCTTATCGTCGACACCCTTCACCCTATCATAAACGTTCGCTACCCTATCGTCGACGCAAAGCACCTGTTCTGCTACTCCCTTCACTCTGTCATCGACCGTATTTGTGGTCTTCAGAACTTGTGCAGTGGCCATCCGAGCCTCTTCATGTGTCAGCTTGTCAAGCCTCTTCAGAGCATCTTCAATATCCGTCCTTCCCACCAGTTTCTTCAGAAATGTTACTGCAAAAACCATTCAATCAACCGTGATATGCTCGTAAAGGGACCACCACTCACGCGTTCGGCCTTGCTTGATCTCCTTCGTCATGGTCCCAAGAACTGAGAGAACCTCAACCATTATTTTTACCATTATATCCACCATTTCGGGAGTTGGTGACACCTCGGTGTAGATTGCGAGACGTCTGAAGAAATTTTCGATACGCTCGAAGATATCCACGAGAGCTTCCTGGCTTGCACGGACATCCCTGACTGCCTGAGAAATATAAGCGTTACAATGGACGGCACGAGGATATTGAAAATGATACACACCGAGAGGAGGACGCCGACCCCGGCAAATATCACTTTCGCAGGTGAAAATACCTGCCAGATATATGAGAGTGCAGATCAAACAAGTTCGTGTCGTGAGGCATACCAGGCTAACACCTTCTCCAAGAGTATCGGAGAAGGCACAAAGAACATTCACTGTGGGGTCGAGCCATTTTGTCAACTTTTCATCGTGGCTTCGAGATCGATTGAGGTCCTGGAATTGTTCTTGAAGCACTGCGAGAATGGTGCTAGGAGAGTCGCAGGACTGGAGCTGGATGGCGAGCGGGTGCGCAAGAAGGTTCTTCTTTGTTTGGCTTTCGTAGGCTTCCAAAGCGTTGTTGAAAATTAATTGGAAATTGGAGCTTGAGGACGAGGGGGCGGCAACCTGAGCGTTCGACATAAGGTTTCGAGGGAGGATGATGACGGGTTCCAGGGTGGTGGTTCACTGGGCGCAGAGCACTGCCTCGCTTACAGGACGACACAGGACGATATCCGATCGCATCGATAAGCGCGCAAGGCACTCGATCCAACTCACTGAAAGTGGGAAAGTGGCGGCGGGCACAAAACCACGTCTTCCCAAAGGCAATATTGATGGTAATCAAGCCAGAGATGAACGAAGGAAGCAGGAAGGTTTTGATGGAAAGCAATCGTAGGGTGGACTAAGAGCAAAAGTCAGGGCTAGTGGTGAGTTTGTGACTCGTCCAAGCTCGGTTCGGTTCCTGGTGCAAATCCATTTTACTCGTACATCCCAATGGCACATCGTGGCCCTTCCATCTAGTAGTGCAAATCGGCGAGGAAGATTAGATGAAGTAGCAGCGCCAGTGTGTGGAAATCGTCAGACCGTTGAACCTAGCCTTTCTCCGTACGGTGCAGGTTTGGCCGCACACCCCTATGCACGATGCGTGCGCGAGGGCCGCCTCTTGTATACCTCATGGATCTGAATTTAGCAAGGTGATTTGCACCGCTGAGTAGACAAATCCCGTCAATATTTAATCAAAGGCTAATATCAGCCCTCGTTTGGTCCAAAGCTGAGCAGCGGGTGCCGAAGCTGGCCCGGTGCGTGAACGCGTGCTGCCCTGTTTCGTGAGGTTTGGTGCGCTTCCGCCATATCTCTGGGCTTGTGTGATTGCTTATTTTTTACTATCTATAGATGAAGGCAATCTCAACTCTGGACGATTTCAACACAATCGGAGCGGAATGTTCATGCACATTCATGTCTCATCTTGCAAGGTATAACAGACACAACGCTGATCTGATTTGGACTCATATGGTATGAAAGAAGGGTCGATGTCCGTGTGGGATGGTGTATAGCATAACAGAAGGATAAGAGATGGGGGATTCCCAAGTTCCCATAAAGTAGACCTACAGTATATGACATGTTAGAATGTCCTCTCATTGGCACCATATTCTAGCAGTAAATTCACGATTTCGCCGTGTTTTTTAAACCTCCCAATCTGCAGTGGGGTCATACCCCGTCTCTCCTCCGCCTCTAGATTGGCACCATAGTCCAGCAGCAGGCGCGCCATCTCAAGGGTCCCCCAACGCGATGCATAGTGCAATGGGGTTTCGCCCAATCTGTCCTTCGCCTCTAGATTGGCACCATACTCGAGCAGTAGGCTTGCTAACCGAAGGGACCCCCAACGCGATGCCTGGTGCAACGGGGTTTCGCCCGATCCGTTCTTCGCCTCCATATTAGCACCACGCTCGAGCAGCAGGCGTGCTACCTCATAGTACCCACAGCGCGATGCAACGTACAACGAGGTTTCGCCCGATCCGTCCTTCGCCTCTATATCAACACCATGCTCGAGCAGTAGGCCTGCTATCGCATGGTGCCCCCAACGCGATGCCTGGTGCAACGGAGTTTCGCCCGATCCGTACTTCGCCTCTACATTAGCACCATGCTCGAGAAGCAGGCGTGCTACTTCAAGGGACCCATTTCTCGATGCATAGTGCAACGAGGTTTCGCCCGATTCGTACTTCGCCTCTATATTAGCACCATGCTCGAGCAGCAGGCGTGTCACCTCAAGGTACCCAAAACTCGATGCATAGTGTAACGGAGTTTCGCCCGAATCGCCCTTCGCCTCTACATTAGCACCATACTCGAGCAGCAGGCTTGCTATCGCAAGGGACCCCCGGGTCGATGCCTGGTGCAACGGAGTCCGACCATAGCTTCCCTGCGCGTCCACGTCTGCACCGTGTGCAAGCAATAATCGAAGGACATAGGGATCTTTGAGTGAAAGGCCATCCGACGCGAGGCATAATGGAGTATTGCCATATTGATCCTTGGAATCAAGGTCAGCATCGTACTCGATTAATTTCTGGACCGCTCCGACATCTCCATGATAAACTGCGGAATGCAGTGCAGTTCTCTGGTCGGCGCCCGGACATTCGGGTCTGCACCGTTACGATGGAGTAGCCGTGCCGTCTGAAAATGCTTCATCACCAATGCTACTATTAGAGGTGACACATAGTAGCCACAACTAGCGTTCACATCCTGCGGATACTTGACAATGAGGTCCTCAACGAGGCCGTGGAATCCGCAGAGTGCCGCATAGTATAATGGAGAGGCAGAGGATTTGATATATGGTCTGAACAAGTAATAGGTTGAGTTGACCTCTGGTTCGGTGTCTATATCGTACACCGTAAGCCACATCGCGAAGTGGGGTTTATCCAGGTCAAAGAAATATTCCATCATTTTCCGTATGTGTGTCGAGACACCATTGAATTGCGCGTGTGAAATCCAGTATCGAGCAGCATACTCGACGAGAGGAAAGCTCTCTCCAACATCATTTTTGTCAACGCGATCGTCCAACCGCAGGAGAACACCCAAGCATGCTTGCGCTAGGATCGTATGTGCAGCCTCCAAATCAATATGATAACGTGAGACATCTCTACTTGGAGTGGCGAGGCGAGGCGAGGTCAGGAATTCCTTGACCGAGAAATGAGAGAATTGCACAACTCGTGAATAATCGTCATTGGCAATGGCAATTAAACTGGAGCATGATGACAAAAGTGCCTGTTCTTGATCCTCCCACCGCCAGCCCGCGTTCAATCTTGGGATCCCCTCCGTGTCATCAAAGTCGACTGCGAGGATCTCTGCGAGCTCCTCCACGGTAAGAGGCCGAATGGCTACGACGAGACATTGCAATAGACGGTGAGCATGATATCGGTTAGGCTTCTTGATTTCCTTCAGTATACGTTCGTACGTCTCGTCTAATGATTCAGGTAATTCTTCCAGGGCATGCCGGACACTAGGAGGAAGACAGTAGCGGAGCGTTTCCAACTGACAATACACCCATCTAAACCTGTTTGACAATATGAACAAGTATTAAAGTTCGCAGACCAAATCGCTTACATTCCATCTGCTCTTTCGGAGAGCGTCTCAATCACAAGATCCTTATCATCCGTCCTCCATCTCTTCATGATAGGTTCCGAACTTGAATAAACGATAGATCTAACATAGTCCGCAATATCTTTCTTTTGTCCACTTTGGTCGTGAAGTGAAACTCTGAGAGAGGTCAGAGGTTTTAAGACATCTATTATGTCGAACTCCGGGCGGCTTGTTACACATATATGGAGATTTGGAAGGCGAAGATCGAGGAGCTGTGCCACAAGCTGAAGAACGCGTTCTCGAGGTGATGGAATTCCAGGGGAGTTGGGACACTCGTCAAGGGCATCCATTATAATGTAGATTGGACGTTCTTCTGGGAGTGTGAGCATCTCTTTCAGGCATTGTGTCAAGGCCCCGTCACTGGGCTTTCTCGTGCCGCCGTCATGTGCGGAGTAGAGTTCGGATAGTATATCGCAACGAGGACCTGAGGAAGCAGCAAGTTGGGCGAGAAGAGAAGGGAGGAGGTCGTTCCAGCTTTGTTTGTAGGCGTCCCGAAAATCGAAATAAAAATAACTCATTAATGCTTGTCTGGTCTCGCACATGCCTGAGATATCTTCAATGATCGAGGAACTGACAGGCGATATTAGTGACCTTGGATAAGGATATTGGGAATCCACAAACCAGAGCACGCTCTTGCCAGACCCAGCTGTGAAGACAGGAATCAGGTCGTATCGAGCAGGAAGCATAAGAAGATACGTTTTCCGTAGATCCAAAGAAGCGAACCAGTGGATTTCCATTGATTGAAGATACTGCCTTGGAAGAACCAAGTTGCTGTTCCCTCGTGATGGGCACCACATGCAATGTTATGGTTCGTCGACGGATCTGGTGGGGAGAGCCATCTTCGAAGGTCCTGTCGTAATTGGTTCTCTGAGTATGTTTAAGTCTATTCACCCTATACTGGTATGATTAGGAGATCACGAACGTTTCACTTGATCGAGTTCGTTGGCTGCTTGTTGGACGAATACTTTTGTTTCCTTTCCATCTGGGCGTACATAAAGATTGAACACTTTTTAGGCGACCGAGTGAAAATAGTCTGCGCACCGTCAATGACTACTCCAACCTTGTCGTCGACGACCTTCACTCTGTCATCGATGCTGGCCACCCTACCGTCCATGCCCTTCACTGTGATGTCAACATTAGCAACCCTATCGTCGACACCCTTCACCCTATCATCGACGTTCGCTACCCTATCGTCGACGCCAAGCACCTGTTCTGCTACTCCCTTCACCCTGTTATCGATCATGTTGGTGGTCTTCAGAATTTGCGCAGTGGCCATCCGAGCCTCTTCATGTGTCAGCTTATCAAGCCTCTTCAGAGCATCTTCAATATCCGTCCTTCCCACCAGTTTCTTCAGAAATCTTTCTGGAAAACTCATTCAATTAGCCGTGACATGCTTGTACAGGGATTACTCACTCATTCGGCCTTGCTTGATCTCCTTCGTCGCCGTCCCAAGAACCGAGAGAACTTCAACCATTATCTTCGCCATTATATCCACCATTTCTGGAGTTGGTGGCACCTCGGTGTAGATTGCGAGACGTCTGAAGAAATTTTCGATGCGCTCGAAGATATCCACGAGAGCTTCCTGGCTTGCGCGGACATCCCTGACTGCCTGAGAAGTGTAAGCGTCACAATGGACGACACGAGGATATTGAAAATGATACACACCGAGAGGAGGACACCAAACCCGGCAAACATCACTTTCGCAGGTGAAAATACCTGCCAGATATATGAGAGTGCCGATCACACACGAGTTTGTGTCGTGAAGCATACCAGACTAACGCCTTCTCCAAGAGCATCAGAGAAGGCACAAAGGACATTCACTGTTGGGTCGAGCCATCTTGTCAACTTTTCGTCGTCGCTTCGAGACTGATCGAGGTCCTGGAATTGTTCTTGAAGCACGGCGAGAATGGCGGCAGGAGAGTTGCAGGACTGGAGCTGGGCGGCGAGTGGGTGCGCAAGAAGATCCTTCTTCGTTTGCCTTTCGTACGCTTTCAGGGCATTGTTGAAAATTAATTGGAAATTGGAGCTTGAGGACGAGGAGGCGGTAACCTGACTGTTCGACATAAGGTTTCGAGGGATGATGAGAGCGGGTTCGAGGATGGTGGTTCACTGGGTGCAGAGTACTGCCTCGCGTACGTCGTGCACGTATGTCGTGCGGCTTGCCTGTGTGACACAGGACGAGGTCCGATAAGCGCGCAGGACACGCGGTCCAACTGAAAGTGGCAGTGGGCACGCAGACATATCCCAGGGGCAATATGATGGCAGATAAAGCTGGAGATGAACGAAGGAAGCAGCAAGGTTGCGAGACGGAAAGCAATGGCACGGCGGACTGGAGTGAAACTCAGGCTAGTGACTCGAGAGCGCACCAGCAACCGCAGCGCGGGGTTACCATTGTTTGGTATGACATGCCAAGCTACATGACTGAAGGCAAGGGCAATACCGTACCGTACATGTTGTCAGAAACAGAGGTATGCAGATTCTCAGGTTATGAAGCAAGGACGACACGGAAAATGCAGGGAAACGTTGTTGGAGATTTTTCACGTAGAAATTGTTAGAGTGTATGTGTAGGCGCGTGCACATGCAACCGAGGTCAACAAGCCAAGTCAGGGCACGCTGGCTACATCTATCTAAACCAGATTCCCACTTAAGCACTAAAAATCGGTTGTATGCGAAAAGATTTTGCTTTACGCATCCACATCAATCGGAACGGACACGGAACTGCTCTTCCTCGGCAGGCGGCGAAGGAAGCAAATTTTCCTGCTTCCTTGTGTGCGAAAAGATGGTTCCTTGATCAATTTTTTTTTCATTAGCTAAACACGTGATCTGGCCTGATAGACGAGAGGAGTGACGAGGTTGGCAAGTTAGTACAGACAAGTTAACCATACAGGAAGCAGCAGCTTGTTACTATTAGTATTCGCAAAGCTACACGGTCCATACAGTACAGTACACCTTGGCTACATAGAGAGCAATACAAAACATACATTTATACTCAAAACCAGGTCCTCGATCTCGCCCGCTTTACACCAATATCCCACAACCGCGACCCATCCTCGACCACCGGTGGCGCCGGCGGCATCGCATCAATATCAACTTCATCCTGCTCTTTCCAGCAACCCCGCTCGCCCGCGGCGCGGCCCAACCAATCACGATAGCTCTCCTCGAACGAATACGCATTGTGTCTAGGCCCTGGTGGCAAGAACACAAATACCGAGTCTTCTTCTTCTTCTCCATCATCTTCTTCTTCCGAGAACAAGTCGCCCACCACCGCCGCACCGGCGCCATCGCGCGACTCTCGCGCCATCTCGCGCAATAGGCGCGTCATATCGTCCACGCGGTAATACCCCGAGCAACACCCGCACAGCTGCTCCGGCGGCGGCGGAAGCTGCGCGGGCTGCACGACGAGACGACGCAGAGCGCCGGGCGGCGGGAGGAACCGTTCCCAGTCGACGGACACGGCGCGTGGCTCGGCGCTCCACTGCCTATCGCGCAGACAGGGGAACTGCGCGGGCACGACGCCGCGCTCGGCGAGCTCCGAGTGCAGCGCGCGCGCCATGTCGTAGTCGAACGCGAGCAGCTCCGAGAGTCGCACGTGCGTCAGGTAGGGCGCGAGCGGGCGCAGGCGGTGTAGGAAGAGGTCGAACGAGATCGGAGAGGCGAGGTGGAGCCGTCGTAGCGCGGGCAGCGTCGGCTGCTCGTCTTCGTCGTCCTCCCCATACTTCATCGCTCGCTCCCCTGCCTCTCCATTGCCCTCGGCCACTCGCAGCTGCCGCGGAGTCGCATTGCCCATGCCCACCGCGCCATCATAATCCCTCAACCGCGTGTCGAACCCGCCTCGGATGGAGAGCTCCTCGAGACGCGGGAAGCGGTATCGCTTGAGGTCGGAGAAGAAGAGGCGGCCGTTCGGCGAGACGTGTATGTCGTAGCACATCATGGCGAGCGTGCGAAGCGTCGGCGCGGCGTACGCGAAAAGCACACGCATCGCCCGTGCCCAAGCGTCGGCCTCAGCATTGAACGCCGCCTCGATCCGCCGGCGCTCCGCCATATCGCGCGTTACGCCCATCTCCACGTACCGGAGCTCGCGCGCGCGCGGTGCAGTGCGGTTCGATACGAATAAGTGGGAGATCGCCGGGCCACGGAGCTTCACCTTTCCCTTTCCCTTTCCCTTTGCGCGATGATCGATGTCCAGTTGTTGTTGCTGCGAGGGGAAGGAAGAGGAGGAAGAGGAGAACGACTGGATGCGCTCCGCAAGGCGCACGGTCTGTTGCGTGCCTGCGACCGCGAGAGAATGCCACTGATAAGGCGCAGACATGGCGCGGACATAGTGGGAGACTGCGGATAGCGCAATGCCGGCGGCACCGCCATCAGTGCAGGCGAGCTCGAAAATACAGGCATGTATCTCGGGGGGACATTTCTGCATTTCAATCCTGGGACTAATATTCTGTGTGGGGGGGAGGCAGTGGGAGGAAGTAGTGTTGGGGAATGGAAGGAACAATCCACCGGTAGGCCGAGGGAGCCGGTGGCTTTATACTAGTAACCGTACGGCACGCGCGCCAGAGAGGATGCGAGCAAGGCTGGCTCGGCGGTCACGAAACGTGGCCGAGGAAATTATAAAAGAGATAATGACGATGGAAAAGAGAATGGAACCCTCATGCCAGCCAGGTGTCGCGGTGTCAAAAGAACTTGATTGTGGACGATAGCGAGGAGAGTTCTATGAAGGGCCAGAGAAGGGTGGAGCAGAGTGGTGTGTGTATGGTCAAGATCGTGATGGTCAAGATCGCACTGCCTGTTCCTGAAAAGAAAATTGCAGGGCATCCTTTCGGTCTGTCGTACCTTGATGGTGGGTGTTGAGCTCCATGCCAGTGCACGGCACAACACGGAGACACCCGAGCCAACTACAGGAATGGTTGAGAACGGCTTCATCATTGAGAACCACAAAACTAGAACAGGATAAAATACCAGATTGATAATGAGACGGTGAGAAAACGACACGGGCGCATGAGCTAACTTGAGAGAGGCTCATTCCGCGTGGTTGAGACCTCTCTCATGCGTCCACGTCCCACGACCAACACACACGGGCAGTACATATTGCGTTGCGTGATATGGCCGTACCAAGGAAGAGGCGAGCCGTCAACGTGCGGGGACAATCTCCTTCGCCTCCTTGCTCTTATCCTTCCCTACCACCTGGTCTGCCAGTTGCTCAAACTCCGCGTCCTCTTTTCCGTCCGCCGCCTCCTTCAACAGCGACATCGTGCTCTCGATGCTCCGCCTTCGTGTGCTCGGGCTAGTCATCGTCGTGCCTAAGCTCGCCTGCCGTGCATGGCCACGCCGGAATGGAGTTGGAGGCCCAGAGCCAGAGATAGGCGTGGTCGGGGTTGAGGGACCAACGGGGCTTGAAGGCGCGCTCGAATACGCCTCCGCCTCTTCGCCGTTCGGTGAGGGTTCAAGATTGGCGTTGGAGTCCTCTGCCGCAGTCTCAGGCAATGTGGATGAGATGTATGCTTTGCCCTCTTCCGAGTTCGCGTCAACCAAGTCGGGTGGCAATCGCTCGTTTTCAATGTCCGATTTACGTCTACAGGGTGGGTGTAAAACACCAACATGAGGCAGGAACAAGAAGGGAATAGGACGCACGCGTCATCGAATCCCTTGATGGCTTCCTTGATTCCTTCTGCGCCCATCGCCAAAGCACCATATGGCAACTTGGACGAGCCAGACATGCTTTTGAGCTCTGATACCCGCTCTGACTCCTCGCTGCGAGAGCAACTCAGTGTGTGGAATGTGACAAACCAAAAAAGGGAAGGTTGCTCACCGAAGCACCGAGAAAACACGAGCCATCCGGCCAACGGCAAGGATCTTACTCCTGACGATCCTCCTCCGCTCTGTTGCATCGTGAGTTGGTGATGTCGGTGGAACGATCACAGATTCTTCGTCCGAGCTCTCCATCAGTTCTTCTTGTGAACACGTGTTCAGCACCGCGACGAGCATATCAGTAACTGGTGTAGAGGACTCGTGTCAGCCGGCAATGCTCCGATCAAGATCATATTAGGAAGGATGCCCACTCTTCTCGCCAACGAACGGCAGACTCCAAGTAAATGCATCCATGAAATTGGGCAGCCAATACGGGTGAGGCGTGCAATTGAACTGCCGTATATTGAGTACATTTGATTCATACTTGAGGATAGCCGCCTTATTGTTGTATACGTCAAGGTAATTGGGGGCAGAGAACAGCGTCATCACAGATGGGAAGCCGGTCGTGCGAGTTTTCCGGTACATACGGTATCTGCGTGCACCGTTAGCCGCGATCTGCACCCAGTCAAGTAAGAGCACTAGCATACCCTGCATCTTGCGCCTCATGAGCGCGAATGATGGACAACAAGCGATTGCGTTCAAGGAACGCGCAGGCCGCCTGGTAGGTGAAAAAGTAAGAGCAGCCGCGCACGTGATTGTGCACGAAGCTCTCCGACCCCTTCTCTTGCCCAAAGTCCTCCACTGGATCAGACCAGAGAATATCGCACATGAGACCAGATGTTGGTGGCTCGCGGAAGCGATCCAGCTAAAGGACAGTCATGTAAGGTGCGGCCTGTAATCGCTGACACTATGGGAACCACTTACGCTCCGAATGTCATCCAAGGTGTTGAGTTCCGGAGAAAGTCCCCCATGAATACAGAAGAACTGCTTGTTCATGACGGCAGCGAGGGGGAGTGCGCAGAACGAGTTCATGCAGGCATCATACAAGCGCTCAGAGTACTTGCGTTTGCCTGTATGCGACAGCGATCAGAAGGCTCCACACTGATTGCGAACGTGCAGACTCACACTCAAGTTTGAAGGTGAAGTAGTCAGTCAAATGTCGACATTCGTGATTGCCACGCAAGAGGAAGATGGTATCGGGATACCAGATCTTGAGCGACCATAAATAAAGAACACACTGCGCAGACAGTATGAGTCCCAAATACAACCAAGTTGACCCACACGCACCTCAATGCTGAAGTACCCTCTATCAACGTAATCTCCCAAGAAGAGATACCTAGTTGTGGCGGGGTTTCCACCGATCTCGAAGAGTTTCATAAGATCATACTAGCTGCTAGATCAGTGGTCGGGGGGGAGAGCGGAATAGTGGCCCAAAGCATACATATTGACCATGAATATCGCCACAGACTGTAATGAAAGAGATCGATCAGCCCATCAAAACATAGCGTGGACAACTCAAGTGATGATCATGGGCGTAGGGGATAATGGGAAAACCTACCAGTCACTGGGGCATCAACGTAGAGTAGATTGGGCTCGGCGTGCAAAATCTCTGTGGCCTTCTCGATGATATACAGCGCATGGTCCTCATTGAGCCTTCCCTCCCTATAGAAATGATTCTTGAGATAGGCGATGTCTGGCTTGCCCTTCTCCGTTTTGGAAAAGAATTGCTCGTCGGTTGGGATGTTCATAGCCGGGGCTTGGACCTGCAGTCACATTCCCGCCGTGCGCGCATGCGATGGGTCTTCCGTCAGCAAGAATTTTTATAATGGGTTAAGGGCGAGAGCGAAAGGACCTCTTTGACGACCCGCTCTTGCGTGCTGACGGTGAAACCATTTTCGAGTTGATGCTGAGTAAAATCGATATCCGTGGCAGGGCGTCTGCCTTGAATCTCTTTGATCGCCCGCTCTAGCTGCGTTTTTCCTGCCATATCATTAAAATCGCAGTAGGGGCAGGCGGGGAGGTCGAGATGAGATGTAAAGCAATGGAGAGTGACGACGACTTTCGGCTCGCTGGTCAAAATTGAGCGCCTAATCCAACCGATTTCCCCTTTTGGTATGTCTTGGCCCTCCAACGACCATCACGACCAGCTATCTCCCTATCTCCCCTCGCATGAAAAAAGACAAGGGTACACGCTTCGTGTACGATGCATGCAGCCTACATCGATTAATCAACTTCTGGAATTACAACTCGCATTTCCGTAAGTTCAGATGTCATAGTTTACCCCGTGGTAATCCTGCAAGGCAAAGGGGAGAAAGCGTACTCTTCGCAAACGAATGTGTGAACGTGTCCATGAAGTCGTCCAGCCAGTATGCGCGCGGCGTGGTGGATTGCTCATCGTGCCTGGCTGGTACAGGGGGATCGCCACGGCCCACGGTGGTATTACACGGCAAAAGGTCAGTCGAGTGTGGAAAATGCCGTCATCCCCCACTGTGTGGGCCATGGGTCTTCCAGAACATGCGATATCCGGACGTGATTAACGTGAGCCCCCATATGGCTGAGGGAGAAACCTAGCATCATCTCGCAACCTTACACTTTGTACGCACGGATGACAGATAGTAGCACATTGCGCCTCACAAGCTTACAGGTGAATGGATATATTCCGTGACCACGAATCGTATTATAACAAGTGAAAGTAAGAAATACGACAAACGCCAGCGTGGTATCTCAAAGAGTGACTTCCTGTGCTCAGACGCAGAGCCTATTCGCCCCCAGGGTCTAACAGAATCAGATAGCAGTGAGCTTTATCTGCAAATAGAACATATAAAAAGATACGTACTATCTCTTTCGCACCTAGGGTCGGGAGCCGTGAAATACGAGTATCTTCTGGTCCCGCCTTCAGGGACAGGGCTGCCATGACCGAGTGGAGGTACATAAAGTGAACCGGATCTTGTTAAGGGAGAAGGATAAGGATGGTTAGACATGTGATCTGGCGGGACGGGGATGTCGGTAGCCCCCGGAAGATATATGCATTGGCTAAATTTTCAGCATCCAAGGAACCAGCACGCCGGGGACCGTTAAGATCCGGAATAAAAGAGGCTACAAAGCTGGGTGGATCAATGCGCGGGGCATGCGGAGGGTAAGGGTATGGGATCTCAGCACCGGGGCCGGGTCGCGCGGTTGGGACAGAAGAGGTTGGAGGCAGACCAGCACCCATGGGATTAACGCCTGTCTGATTGTAAGGGACGCGAGTACCGGGAGCGAATGGGTGCATTCTGGCTGTAGGAACGGTGCCCGGAGCAAGAGGGGGAGGACCTCCATACATGGGACCTCTCATCCATGGGCGAGATCCCTCGGCTTGCCTACTCGACCCGGGGATGGGCGCCCCGCCAGACTGCCTCACGCCCTGGCCATAGAGACAGAGGCGTGGGTCTGGTTGTCGCTTTCTGTTATCCTGGCGCCAATGTCAGCAGCGGGACGATTACGGTCTACTTCTTCAATCATTTCCATAAGCGGCTGTAATCTCTCCGCATTTTGGCCGATACCCTCCAAAGCCACAGTACCAAGGACTGTCACTCGAAGGTGATCAAAATTTGCCCACATCCTTGGGGAGGCGTTGACCAAGGGCAAGTGTGGGGTGTCGAGCATTATCCTGAGCATTGTCCACGCCTTTTTGATATGCTCCAATGACAATTCTGAGGACTCGCTTAGCGTCACCTCGAATGTCATCCTCCCTAACCTGCAGAAACTTGACAAGGGACCGTCGCAGAGGGCTACACTGAGGATCGCTTCAGCTTTGATCATCGGACTGGGGTCATTTTCGCCGGTGTCGGACATCCAATATATCCTTTCTTCTTGGCTTCCGAGTCCCAAAACCGAAACTACTCTTCCAAGACCGTTCAAAGAGTGCGTGATGAGGGGGCGTTCACGGCTACGCTGCATGGCAAATTGGGCCAACAGAGCGTGACAAAACTGAGCAGAGGCAACAGCTGCACGGAAAGAGGCGACCCTCCCGACGGGCATGCCTGGCGCGACCCTCGACTCGAACATCGCGAGATGTCCGATAAGCAGGTCAAAGTCGGGGGATTGCCAGTCAATATTTGACGAGTCCTTCAAACCATGAAAGCCACATCGAGAATATTGAAGAAAGCCATCACAATCCGCAATTTGACATGAAATGGGACCTGCGGCTGGAAGCATTTGGAAAGATTAACATGGAGCTGTTCCCATAGTTTGTCTTCTAGTATCAAACGCTCCATGAAGCTCTTCGCCTTCTCAGGTGTACTTGCCTCGATAAACCCTGGCAGGTGAGTGGCAAATGTCTCCAACAGTTCGCTGTTGCGAAGTTGCGCCCGTCCAAATATCGCTTCAATCAATCTTTGCGGAAGCTTTGGCTTCGGAAGACCCGGGTGCGCAAACACTTCTGTAATGTGAAGCCCAGTGACGACGATGCCCAATGCATCCAACAGTGGTGTAATCGGCGCCCGTCCTTCTTCATATCTGCTAATCCCCGCCCGTGCCTCGAGATGTACCCCGTTGAACCGTGCACGTGCTAGAGTAGATGCCCGGACTTGTCCAAGTCCAAGCGTCTTCAACAGCGTTCCAAACGTCTTCCATGCAAAGTCGAGTATGATGTCTTGTTCACGGGCACGCTCGAGAACGGCATAGGCTAAGACCGCCAAGTTGATCAGTGGTCCATCATACAGAATGTCGGCCCACATCTCTTGGTCACTAGGAAGAGGTTCTCTGACGGCCGGTAAAATGACAGTGAGGTGAGACCACTGATCAATTTCCGTAGTTTTCCAAACACGGATCATCCTGTATAGTGGCATCAAGTAGTCCGGGAACCTCTTCGTCTGTAATTCTTCGGCGTCTTTGTGGGCAAATGAGATTAGGAATTCTCGAATTATGAGGCTCCTGATGCACGATGCACGTAGTGCCGTCGAAGTGTTTGAAACATGGCAAAGCGGTTCGAGGTACTCCATAATCGCCTGTATATCGTTGTCCTTCAAATCGGGTCGAATGACAATCGGATTGACCACCGTCTCGGAGATCAATCGCAACGAATTGATGCAAGCCGATGCACGAGACATTGATTCATCTTCCGACAGTACCACCGAAGTTACGCATGCTTTGAAGTGCTCTCTGATACGCCCCGGAACCCCGTCTTCTCTCAGCCCCTCAACCACCAGCTTCGTATCTGTCAGGGGAGAGTCAATGTACCCGGGAAGGCTGCTGAGGAAGGTGTCCATATCGTCGTCATCAAGTTCCTGTATAAGCCAGTGCATCGCAGATCTATCGAGTTGCGACGCTCTCTTCTTGATTTCCTTCATCAGCGCGCGAGCTCGCCCGACATGGATCCTGTTGAACAACCCGGAAATTTTCTGAGTTTCATATGCTTTGGAGGAGCGCTGCACGAGTTGAAGAAGAACAATGTATGAGACTTGAATGAGCGTAACGCACGCCTGAAGCGGTGTCGTAAGGGCGGTCTGATAGGGGGCATTCTTGACGATGAGAGGTAGTACACTGAGGACCATGTATATTGCCAAGAGAGCTACGAAACAGTAGCGAGCTGTCGCACCAACTGCACCATTCATAGAATCAAGCCAATCGCTGAGAGCAAAGAAGAATAGGAACACAGAGAGGTGAAGGAGAAGGGGCACAGCATAAGTTAAACGTCTCATCTGGAAGCGCGTGAGGCCATCATATAGATAGGCGCGCACTCGGCCACGTTTGTGAGGTGCTGCACTTGGCTGTGAATGCTGTAGATATTCACGGGCCCATTGTTGTATGAGAGTTGAGACAAGTGCACTCGTCACGCTGAGAAAGAGGCTGAGGAACATAAGGATGTTGATACGGATGACTGAAGGGGGGACGGTTTGTTGAGTGAGGATCTGGGACGGTGGGACAGCAGTGGCATTGGATTGTGCAACAAGTTGGGCAAGGAGGGTGACAGTTTGACCACCAGTATCGGGGAGAAGACTGGTGGAAGTTTGGAGTAGAAAAGAGGCGACTATGGAGGAGAAGAGACCAGTCTAATGTGAAAGGATAAGGCGGGAGGGAAAGAGTAAAATAGATTGGGCTTACGAAAATGAGCATAGAGTCAGTATTGCTCTTCCAACTCTCGATGAGATCCTTGTCATGCTTTTCTGATTCTGTGGCATAGAGCTTCCATATTTGAGTGGAGGTGTCGCCGTATCCCGCAGCTTTTCAACAGGTTTGTGAAAGGGAACACATGTAATAAATATTGACCACAAACCTTCATGCTCGCCGCCGCTGGATGGCGATACAACCGCTGGAGGTAGAGCTACGGTTCAATACATGAGGTAGGATCTCAGAACTCTGGAGCATGACACTTACGCCCTCTTTGAAGTTCGATATCTCTGCCACTGGGGTCTGTTGCGGTAGCCATTCGTTGTGGGTGGCCAACAGCAGGCGCGGCATTTATCCTGTAAATGTGAGCATCCCACGTTTGGCCGGATGTCATTCCTATTCCTGACACCCCTTTGTCGTACCCGGACCCCTGGATACGTCAGGTTTTCGTGCTCCGACGTCGACGTGCCATCGTGTCGCGTCTTCAATGTCGCAAATTTTTACAGTGACCTACCGTGATCCGTGGCCATTTGGGATGCCATGACCGTTTGGGCTAAGTAAGATTTTGAGCTCTACATGGAATGCCACTTCTCAGACATTTTTGGCTGGGCATCAAGCTCCTACTCGATAGCACAAGGCTACACACATACTAACGGAAGGTCATTCATTGACAGGACAAACTACAAGCCTACTGCCATTACTCTGCAAGGCGTGGCGCGTCGCGTATTTCATCAACATCATCCCTAGTTCGATGTAACTGCCATTCCGGACCGCCAGATCCCACGCTGCTATCTGAGAGTCGCCGATTCACTGCATAATCCTCGAAATCATTGATGAGCTGCTTTCTGATTCGTTTTAAGAAGGCCGGACGAAGTTCTTCATCACGGTCAGGAAGACTAGGCCAGAACCACCCAGGGTAAGCCTTCCCGTAAGAACCTTTGGTAGCGATCTTTTGCCCCGTGACCTTATTGAAGGCGCTGATATAGTGGCTGCACATAATGCAAGAAAGCTTCGAGACACCGACGTAGGGTAAGACGTGCTCGATTTCGCCCTTGGCCATCGCTGAAATCATGGCTAGCTCGGCGTGAACTGTAGGTTTCCGGCGGACCACCTCAGGATCATTCAGCTCATCCAGAAGCCACTCAATGAACGACTCGAACTGCTGATCCCAATCAGCATGAAGATAGTCGGTTCGGGCCCTGGCAACATTCAAAGCCACTTGTATGGTCTCTAAAGATAGGTTGCAGAAATATGGAGCTGTGGTTAGTGAGGTGAGGACATGAACTGAGAATTTCCCTTGTATAAGTTTGTGAAGGCGGCGCGACTGGGTCAGGATAAAGAGCCTGTTGGCCGAGATTAAGAACGACATGATCTTCAGCGCCCAACGCCGAAGCTGGCAACCTATCCCATGCTGTAATAACATATGTGGATTCCGGTCAGAGTGAAATCATTAAGGTGTGGGATCACGCACGTTCAGCCAGCCATGCATCCGCGTCGTCAAGCAATGTGTCCCTATTGTCGTCCTTGGGAAGAAGATTATGTTTCGCCCAGTACGAATACATGGTTAGAAGCATTCTTATAGAGATGGTGGGAAGTTTTTTCGTGGTCTGCCCGTTGGCGACGTGCCTGATAATCCCCTCCACATCCTCAAGGAACGCCATCAACGTGGATCGGTGCTAGGGCGAGAAGTGCGACCGATCCAGCTCAATGTAACTCCGAATGTCCGAAAGCTTGTGCTCGCGCTTGGTAACGCGATGCGCAAAAATGTCGAATGAGTAGTTGTGGATGGCTCTGCAGATTTTGATGAAGTCATTCTCCGAATCATTCGCGATGACCTTCAGGGAGCCGTCCATTGCAGGTGACTTGTAAGGGACTTGGCGAAGCATATTAAAGATTTCCTGAAGGTGTTAAGGACAGCGACTAGCCGCTTCATCATCCTCGGGGTTGAAAACGATGTATAATCGTGTTTCTAGAGTGCCTTTATCATCCTTTAAGCAGGCCATCGTGGCGGAGGCGTTTCCTCGTTGGCAAAGAGAGATATCTGCGACTGCATCGAGCAGTGTCTGTATGCGCCGGGCAAGCGGGCCATCGACGCCCTGAATACTGGGGACCTTTGGACAGGGTCGTTCATTGGACGGTAGGCGCTGATCTGCGAGTCTGGGAATCTTCCAGAAAAGTTCTGCGTAATATTCTGGGTCCTCTGAACCGAGCTGGTTGATCCTAGATATGATGAAACTATGATGGAAACCGGTAGAATGACGTGAGATGGTGATAGAGGCTCGGTAGCAGCCGCTTCTAACCGTGTATGAGCTTGTGCAGCGCTACAGTGGGGATAATCTTGGATTATAAGTCAGATTGTGTGCGCGACTTATTTACGTTGTGACAATCCTACAACGGCAGTGTGACTTTATTTTAGAACTGCCAGTCATCAGCATGGTTGACCAAACGTCTTTGCACAATCCAAGCAGCAGGTGTCTTTTTCCATACTGGTGAAAGTTGGGTGCTTCAACTGTTGAACGGACACCCAGAACAGAAGTGGAATTTTGGAAGGCCAGGCGCTTGTCTTATCTAAAAGGTGCGATCAACTTAACTCAGTTGCGATTCTAATCAGCTGAGTCCCTCAGGTTCAGATGACTCTCCTCGTTCGATTCCCAGCTGCACATTTAATCTACCAAATATAGAGAAGATCATTGATCAGATAACACAAGGATTGTATATATATTACTTGTCACTCAATTGCTACATCCCCATCCTCGTCAATTCTCTGCAGTTTATCAGCGCGTACCCGATAGCGTACCGTCTCCACGATCTGCTCGCCCGTCTGGTGATCGATTACCCAGGTATTACAAGGTCCTAACTTTCCAGCACGTTTGGAGACCACAACGTATGACTCATCCGCTGACGGAATGGCGGGTTTCTTGCCGCTTCGACTACGCTGCTGGTTCCCCCTGTGGTCCTCTAGCATTTGTGGTTCGAGGCGCGAGGGCCCCGGATGCTGTGGTGACGAGGGTCGTGAACACGGCGGTGGGACTGTCTCACCCTCCGGATTGGGGCCCTCCGTTGGGCCGCAGTCGTTGGCATTGCCATGGGCAAATATCTCCGCATTCTGGCAGCGGAAGTCCTCGATCCTCTTCTCGTGGGCATACCGCAGTCGTGCAATCCGCTCGCTCGCGTCTCCGGTTCCTGCTCGTCCTGGTGGTGGATCTGCTGGAGACACATGTCGTGCGCTTCTCCGCGTTGCCGCTCCTCCACGAGACGCCGTCGTGCTTGTGTGTTCATGGGATGTGAGCGCCGGGCTTGTCTGTGCTTCATGATCGAGGCCATTGTGTCATGGACATCAAGGGTTGATGGTGCGCCTTCATCGCGCCAGTTCCCTTGGTTCCTGTGTCGCAGCGGCCTCGGCGTGCGAAGTGAGGAGGCGGGCACGAACTGCCTGGTGCGGTCGGGCGTATCTGGGCCCATGGGAGAGTCTTGACCGGCAGGGTCTCCTGTGAGGATCGCTTCTGTTGAATTTCTGCGTTGTCCCTCGGCCTCTCGAACGGGTGCCGGGGATAGAGATCGCTCGGGGTCGAAATAGAGGTGGACACCCTGTCCCGTGTTGCTAGGTACGGCAAGGATTTTGTCCCGGTTCTGTTCACCGTAAGCCGCGACGCAGGCGTCGAGTCGGCTTTGAACGGTGTCCTTTGCGGTGGAGCGGAGGTTATATCCGTGACAACGCATGGTACTCGGGAATTGGGGCGATAACAAGACGAGTGAGGGGGAGAAGTGGAAACTGGTGCTGAAGTTTAACCGTGTCAAGTGCGATTGTGGACTCGTCTTGCACACGGTCGACTGAATATATACGCCATCACCCTGCACTTTGTCGCGGCCATGGTCAACCTGAAATGTGGACGGGACGCATAGTTTTGTGGCTCCCTTGTCTCCGCTGAATTGAGGTAGCTTTCGGCACGAGCCACACAAAGCTATTCAAGGTGAGGGCGGCTGTCATCGTCTTTGTCACTGCCAATGCGGGTGCTGTCTACTAGTCACTTTTGGAGCAAAGCGCAATCTTGACCAGTCCTGACACTACTTCCTTCATTTCCAAGGTGCGCAACATGTTTTCTATCCAATGAAGATGCTGACATTGTGAATCTTCGATTTTCCCACTGGCAGACAGGTACATGCCGCATGCAGTGCTAACTCCCACTACACACTAATCAGGTGAGGGGAAATCAATCCCTCTATATCTTCAGAGCACCGAGACTGAGAGAGACATCAGCCAGCTCAAGCACCAGTAGTACTGTCGAGTCTTCAGAGCAGGAGTTATCATGGTTGTCATAGGCATGGCGACTGAGGCGCTGACGCCAAGATATTTATCATGATACGCTGAGCCCCGGAGCTTCCGTGGTAGGCTCCTAGTACCATGAGAGGATGCGCCCCTGGGTACCATGCCAGGGACAAGTTGATTCCACTATACGAAAATGTCCCAACACCGCAGCACGATCCTCACATCTACGTACTGGACCCATTTTGACCCTATGGCTTGGCCAGCCTTGACAGGAATGTTGGAGGGCCAAGCGCTTGTCTTATCTGAAAGGTGCGATCAAAATCAACTCATCTCAGTTGCCACATTTATCATAATTTTGATCAGCCCTCGTTCGATACCCCATACAGAGAAGACTATTGATCAGATAACACAAGAATTGCATATATAATACTCGTCACTGAACTACTACATCCCCATCTTCGCCGATTCTCTGGAGTTCATCAGCGCGTACCCGATAGCGTACCGTCTCCACGATCTGCTCGCCTGTCCGATGGTCGATTACCCAGGTATTACAAGGCCCTAACTTTCCAGCACGTTTGGTGACCACAACATATGACTCATCTGCTGACGGGATGGCGGGTTTCTTGTCGCTCTGACGCCACTGCTGGTTCCCCCTGTCGTCTTCTAGCATTTGTGGTCCGAGGCGAGAGGGACCCAGATACTGGGCTGACGAGAGTCGCGAACACGCAGACGGGGCGGTCTTGGGCGCAGGGTTTGGGGTCTCCGTCGGGTTGCAGGCGTTGGACCCATCCTCGCCTTTGTTGAGGAGTTCGAAAAGCGCTGCATTACTTTGGCGGAATTCTTCGACCCTGCGCTCGTAGTCCCGCCGCATCTCTGCGATTCGCTCGCTCGTCTCGCTCTCCCTTTTCTCGATCTGGTGGTCGACCTGCCGGGGCTGGATATCCGGCCTTTCTGGTCGCCGACGTGCTTGGGTGTTCTTGGGATGTGAGTGCCGGGTTTGTCTGCGTCCCGCGATCGAGGCCATTGTGTCATGAACGCAGAGGGAGGACTCTGTGCATCCATTGCGCCAGTTCCCCTGCTTCCTGTGTCGCATTGGCGCTCTCGGTGCGCGGAGCGGGGAGGTGGGCCCGAACGGCCTGCGGTCTGGCGTATCCAGGGCCACAGTTTCCGACTCTCGTCCTGGACGTGAGGGGGAATTCTTTGGGGTGGAGCGGAGATAATATCCGTGGCGAGCCATGGTGCTGGGTAATCGGAGCGATAACAAGACGAGCGATGAGAGAAGTGGAAACTGGTGCCGAAGTTTAACCATGTAAAGTGCGATTGTGGACTCATCTCGCACCCAGTCGACTGACTATATACACACACACCATCACCTTGCACTTTGTCGCGGGTGTGGTCGAGCTGAAATGTGGATGGGACGCATAGTGTTGTGGCTCCTTTGTCTTCCCTAAATCATGGTGGCTTTACGCACGAGCCACACAAAGCCACCAAAAGTGGCTGCCATGGTCTTCGCCACTTTGTATCCGAGCCAGGCCTTCACGTGCCATGACCTCCTCGCGTATCATTGAAAGTCGGCCTATCATCAGTAAGTCGAGTGCACGTATCAGGTAATAGGTCTCTATGACTTGTCACCTTGACCTGGCCAGAAGTTCTCCTGTCAGAAGAACATAGGTACCACACCAGCATGGGCGAGGATCTGATTTCTGGCCGCACGTGAGAGTCGGCTTTGTTACGCTTTGCTCCCGCTCCCGAGCGTGTCCTGCGATAATCACATGGCCTTGATCCAAATATCGCGCGTCCATGCGACCACAAATCTCCACGGGCGTCCCCTCGGGCTCGGACAGATAGGCCGCAGTGCGCCGGCTGTGTATCCTGTCCGACATGGGGGAACAAAATACAATAAAAATAGGCTCCGCTTATTCCGTTAGGTTTCGTTGATCCAACTGGCTAGTCGACATGAACATGAAACGAAGACATTGAGCATTCCCGTGTGTCGTATTCAATCTTACGTGAACATCTGACTCATCCTTCATGGTGCATCAGCAGTATCCACCATGCCTGGCGTCATGCCGGGCTGACGCCAACCTTCGACATGACATTTGTCATCTTGCTAAGTAATAATCATGAATGACGACATAAGGGATGAATATATAAAAGATGTCTCCCTACCCAGAGCGAAAAAGCAGTCATCATGGCCACCCCTGACATTATTTTCTACACTGCCAAGGTACGCACCAACGTTCAGTTCTTTCTACTGAATCAAGGAGCTGACATTGTGGATCTTCAAGGTTTGCCCGTTTGCTCATCGGGTTGGTTAAGCTTCTCTAAGCAGGTGTATGCGGTGCTAAACCTCTTAACAGGTAGAGCTCGCATTTCAAGAGGCAGGGGCCGACGTGACACGATATCAGATAGATCTTCAGAACAAGCCTGAGTGGTATGCATCGAGAGTAAACCCAGCCAGTAAAGTCAGCCAACATCGCTGGAGCTTGCCCGTATTTGCGACTGATGGCCTTTAATGGGCTTGACTGACAGGTCCCGGCTCTTGTGTACGGATCCCCAAAGTCACACCCCGAGAACCCGTCCCCTGAGAGTGCCAAGTTGGCCGAGTCCCTGGTCTTGCTCGAGTTTGTCGCCGACTTGTACCCCGACTCCGGTCTACTTCCCAAGGACCCGGTCCAGCGAGCGCGTGTGCGCTTCTTCATCGACGCGATCTCGAACAAGTTGGCACCGCCGTATATTGCGTTCTCTCTCCGCGGCGAGGCGCCAGATAACTTCATCGCGGCGGCTGCAGAGATTCAGGAGCTGCTCTCTCCGAGTGGCTTCGCTGTCGGTGATCACTTTACGATCGCAGACGCTGCGTTGGCACCATTCCTCGGCCGCTGGGAGCTGAATTTCCGCAATGACGTTGGGAGGTATCCGGAAGGGACTGGCCCACGCGTGCACGAGATACTCTTCCAGAGCGAACGCTTTGCGCGTCTGCAGAAGTACTTTGCCAATATTTCAAGCCGCCCAAGCTTCAAGAATAGCTTCGATTCTGTGCGTGTTTCGCGGGTGCCCGCAGACTCTATGGCGTGATGCTGATTGTATTTGACAGGATTACTTGTTAAGCCAGGCAAAGGCGAGGATAAGCCGAGAGAGGCAGTGAGAAGGGTGTGATTACTAATCGAATGTGGGCTTAAATTGTGAATTGATTACTAAGCAATAAAATGAATGTGTTCAATATTACGAAAGCCCGCTTGAGCTGCCCGCAAAACCGGTTCGGACCGGCCTTTGAGCGCAGACGCAGGCGCGGGACACGGATAGTAATGTCGAGCCTGAACACACTCTCTGCCAACATATCAAGGACTTCCAAGGTGCTTCAAAGGTTTTGACTACTCCGTCAAACACGGTTTCGGTAGATTAAATAGCGTGCTCTGCCGCTGCGCTACCATTGTCCCTCAGGAAATTGTGATCCCGTACGTTGACCCGACTGCCCAATCTGCCTGTCTAATGCCTCATACTTCGTCTTTACGGAAGGATACCTTGTCTCGGTAATCTTCATGGATTCATCTATAGACAGTTCTCCTCAGAATGGCACCCCAGCCCAGCCACCAGCAGAGGCGGAGACCGAGCCCGCTCCGCTTGTCCCGCCTTCCCCCAACCCCCCTCCTGATAGTTCGAGCGCCTCGGCACCCACACCCATGCTGGCCGCGTCAGAATATCCATCTACAGAGAAGCAGAATAACGTGGAGGTAACTCCTCAGCCTGCGTCGGAGAATCTGAACGGTACGACCGATCGTCAGCTCAATGTCACGGACGCACTTAGCTACCTCGATGCCGTCAAGATCCAATTCCATGACCGGCCTGATGTTTACAATGTCTTCTTGGATATTATGAAGGACTTCAAAAGTCAAGTGTAAGTTGGCTCTCTTTCAGACGATCCACCACCCGTTTTGCCTTTGTGCCAGGCTACAAGCGCCCGTGTTATCTGCGCGGGCCGACATTTCGCGTTATTGAGTCATTCCTCATGAAAGACTATTGCTCACGACGCGTTTTCGACAGGATCGATACCCCAGGAGTCATTCGGCGCGTTGCAAGCTTGTTTCATGGCCACCCTGCTCTTATCCAGGGATTCAACACCTTCCTCCCTGTCGGATACCGCATCGAAGTCGGCTCTGACGCACAGTCATCCGAAGTTATCACCGTCACTACCCCATCAGGGACCATGTTACAGTCAACAAATAGTCCTAGCATTCAGCAGCCATCACAATCAGCACCACCACAAGAGCCTGGTCAGTTGTCATCGGATCAACCTCCTGTCCCTCCCCCGCCTCCCTCTACATCTGCCCTAGGGTTGTCGAATACTCCGAAGCTATCCGCTGGTTCCATTGACGTCTCCACGCTTGATGACCACGAAAACCAAGGTTTGGGACCCGCGTTGGACTATGTCCAGCGCATCAAGACGCGCTTCAGTAACGATCCGGACAAGTATAAGCAGTTCTTGGAGATTCTCGCCAGCCATAAATCCAGCGCAAACAACGTTCGTCCTGCTATGCCTTATCATTTCCTATGCTGACGCTCCGTCGGCAGGCTGAAGTTTTTGCAAAGGTTGAAGAACTTTTCAAGGATGCCCCAGACCTGTCTGCTGCGTTTCGTGACTTCTTGCCCACCACGCTGCCCGCACCGGATACCGAAAGTCTTGGTCTTAGGGGACCGAGCACGCGAACTGGCACCCCAAGTGGAGAGCATGCGCGTGCACAGAAACGGAAGCAGCCGGCCGAAGCCGCTTCGACCTCTGTGTCTACCCCTGCCAAGAGAAGACGGAAGGCTGCCGATAAAGATAAGGATAAGGAACGCGATGGCGCGCGCGCAACCGGAAGCCGAGTGAGTTCCATAACCGTATGCCCCGGATATGAATAACACTCCGAGAAGGCCAAGCAGCATCCTACGGGTCGCGAACCGGGATTCTCTCATTTTAGCTCCATCCCTGCCCCATCGTCACCACGCCGATCTGGCCTCTCGTATTCGCACCAGGCACCTCCCTCGTCCGCATCACAAAGCTTCACCCAGCAGGGTCCAGCCATTGCGCCCCCTCCCCCGCTACTGGCCCCCGTGGTCAACTTCGATGAAATGCAATTCTTCCCACGCGTGAAGGCCGCGCTCGACTCGCACGAGACGTATCATGAATTTCTTAGGTTCGTGAACCTCTTCGCGCAAGACTTCATTGATCGCGCGCGCCTCGTGCGCGAAAGCCGCACTTTCCTTGGGGATGGAGAGCTTATGGGCCAGTTAAAGGAAATTTTGGGATGGGATGAGGCTATGGAGCGTTCAGCGCTGGCCAAGGAGCGTGAAGAACTCTACCAACTTCCAGGACGGCCATTGACTATTCTCGACCGCCCGAGCCGAGAGGAACTGAACATCCGGTATGGCAGCTACAGACGTCTGCCCGCAGACGTACGTGCTTGCCGCTTTGCCTCATTAGACGGTCAAAGTGCTAAGGTTGTGCAGGAAATCAATGTGGAGTGTAGTGGCCGTGACGAGATGTGCAAGTCGGTGCTGAACGACGAGTGGGTCTCTCATCCGAGCTTTTCAAGCGAAGACTCCGTCTTCATGGCACACAAAAAAAATCTCTACGAAGAGGCGTTGCACCGCACTGAGGAAGAACGTCATGAGTATGACTTCCACATCGATGCACTGGTGCGCACCATCGGCGTGCTTGAGCCACTCAACCACAAGATTCAGGGAATGACCTCTGAGGAACGCACACTCTTTCGCCTCAAGCCGAATTTTGGTGGCGCTGGCAAGGCGGTGCACCAACGCATCATCAAGAAGATCTACGGGCGGGAGGCAGGGCTCGACGTCCTCCAGGCGATGCAAGACACTCCCGCGTTCGCGTTGCCTGTCGTCCTTACGAGGCTGAAGCAAAAGGAGATCGAGTGGAAGCGCGCACAACGCGAGTGGAACAAGATCTGGCGCGCGGTGGACGCGTCGAACTACGCGCGCTCGCTGGACCATCAAGGTATCACATTCAAGACGGCAGACAAAAAGGCGCTCACCTCCAAGGCCTTCGTCGCGCAGATCGAGGCGATCATGGAGACGCAGATGGCGCGTCGAGCCGCGCTCGTGGACCCGCTCTACGCGCGTGCGCGCCCGCAGCACCAGCTCGCGTACGAGGTCGAGGACTCGGACGTACTCCGCGACGCCGTCAAGCTCGCCTTCTCCTACCTCTCGCGCCTCAGCGGCACCCAGCTCCGCCTCGACGCCGGCCGGAAGAGCTGGATCGAGATAAGGCTGTATAGCATCATCCGCGTGTTCTTCCAGCTGAATGACTGGGACGAGCGACCCTCAGCCGTGAGTCGACCACGCGGGAACTGGAAGCATTCGGCGGGCCCGAATGCCCACCCGGTCGGCATGGCGGCGTCAACGCCAACCCCAGCGGCAGGAGCGGGGGAAGCGGTCGTCGGTGCGACGAACAGCAGTGGCGGCGGCGGGGATGACACGGACGCAACAGCGGCTTCGAGTGCGTCGCGCTCGGCGGGCCACGGCGCGCGGAACGGCGCCTTGCCTGCCAATTTCTCGGGTGACTTACGGAAGAGCCTGCTCAAGAGTGAACAGGCCAAATCGACGCGGGGCCAGACACACCCGTTGCCCTCGCCCTCGCCCATGAGCTCGCGAAAGCCCTCGCCGACTCCCATGGCGGTGGAGGAAGAAGCTGCAGCGGCAATCGTGCGGAATCGGAGTCCGGCGCCTGCACCGGCCGTGGTGCCAATGACGGCGGCTATCGACCCAAATTCGGCTGCTGGTGAGAGGCGACGATCGAAGCGACGGTCGTTCTTTGCGAATACATGGTTCTATTCTCTACTTCGGATGGTCGAGGTGCGTGGGTTTATCTACCCCAAGGATACTCAAGAACTGACAATATCTGTGGGTGGTTTGGTCGGTTGGTCGATCAGGTTCTATACTCTCGCTTGCATCTCTTCAAGAATATCGCGATTGAACGTGTGAATGACCCGACCATCGATACAGAATCTAACGCCATGGCCATGGACCTCGAGTTGATGCATGCGTCATCAGGTCTACAAGAGGGACAGGGACAAGTCACCGCATCGCAGTACTACGAACTTATGTTGGAAACTTGCGAACGGTTGTTCGATAATCAGATCGAGCAACTTGCGTTCGAAGACCAGATGCGCGAGATGTTTGGGTTACATGCATGTTTTCCTTTTCTTTGTCCTCGCTTGCGTGGACTGTCACCTGACGTGAGTGAGTGAGTGCAGGATGCGTACAAAATCTTCACCATCGACAAAGTTCTCGCCGGCCTCATTAAACACGTGAATCCCCCAGCTCTCTCCCTATCTCGAAGCGCGCCTGACGCAGTTTTCATAGGTCCAAAGCTGGGAACAGGACTCAAAGCTCGAGAAGATCGCTAAGCTACTCTGGGACGAGCGACGTCTCGAATCCCCCACAGTCGAGGACCACCGAGCGCTGCGGCGAGAAGCAGAGGATATTTTGGGACCGGAAGAGAACCTGTTCCGCATCGACTGGGTAAAGTTGTCATTCCCTCCCTCAACGCAAATCCTCTACAACCACCTTTTTGTGCTGATTTGATCCACGATGCGGTTAGCTTCCGGAATCAAAGATGATCACGTTCCAGCTGCTCAGCAAGGACGGCTCGAGCCTGGACGACGCCGAGGTGCTCTCGGGGCGCTGGCAGGCCTACGTCGAAGGTTTCGTGTCCGAGGCGGAGACGCCCGGCGTGCCGGCGACCAAAGTGCGCCGTCCGTTCCTAAGAAGGTCCGTCCACCTACCAACCCCCCACCCACCTCTCTTTCTCTGCGCCTTGCTCTCTCCCTCCCTTGGCCACACTCACCATCGCAAATACGGAAACAGGTCTCTGCCCACCACAGCCACGATGACGGGTACAACAACTACGACACCAGCTGCAGGACACGATTTTTACGCGCGCGGCGGGCTGGAGATCAAAGTCTGCGTCCGGACCTACCGGCTCTTCTACGTCTCGCGGACCGAGGACGTGCTCTGGCGCACGCCCTCCGCCGCGGAAAGTGGTCGCGCGAGCGCGAGGCTGGATACGCGGGACGCCGCTCGCACGCAGTGGCTGGAGAAGTTCACGTTTGCTAGTAATGCTGGTGGTGGTAGTGGCAGTAGTAGTAGCAGTAGACCCGCTCTGGTTGCCGGCGCTTCCGCGTCGGAGGTCGTAGTCGTAGAATAGTCGCTAGTTCTCTTTTCTTCTCTCGTCTCTCTCTCTCTCTCTCTTTTTCTCTTGTCTGGCGAAAAAACATACATGATATGTAATTTTTTTTTTTTTTACTTTACGGTTGCGCTTTGATATCCAGGTACCCAAACTCCGTTCTATGTAGCGGCGCGCCGAGTCAGAATCAATCACCCTCGCATCGATGGACTCGACGGATCAATTCAAATTCGTTTCCGGATATGCAAAAAAGTAACTAGATATATACTCTAAGCAGCACACAGATCAGAGACAGAGACAGAGACGAGAGAGAGCTATAGAAACAAGAAGAAAAAAACGGAAGAGGGGGCGAGAACGGGGAATTAAACGCGTGCGCCAAAACGCCACGAGAAAGTAATCAAAGCAAGCACATTAAATAGAAGAGATGTACATATACATATTTTTTCGGGTAAAAAGGAATGAGAGGAGAGTTAGAAGAACGGACACGCACACGCACGCACGCACCTACTCCCTCCGTGCTTTGCCTCACACACAAGCCGTGAACGTGTGAACCACGAGCCAAAGTCAACCGGCCCCCTTCTGCTTCGCTCCGCATCCGCACAAACTTCCATCAGAAATCACTAGTTTGACTTCTTCCCCAGAGTCAACGCACGCATGCTCTCCTCAAGCACGCCGAGCCCCGTCTCCCGCGCGCTCGCACAAAGCTTCTTCGCGCACGCCTGCTGGGCTGGCGCTTGCGCTGGCACCTCCTTCAAGTTTGTCTCCTCTGCTGCTGCTGCTGCCACTGCCACTGCCACCGCCGCCGTCATCGTTGGGGCCTTGCCCGCCGCCTTTGCCGACTTCCCGCTTTGTAGCGCGGACACAGATGATGGTGACGACGACGGTGGATCAACGTCGACAACGCGTACGACAGCCGTGCCCTCCAACACGCGTCGGATCTTATCAGCATCCCAAGCTGGCGCGCGCTGCTGATTCGCGCTCAGACTTGCACCACCACCACCCGAGGCCATCGAATGAGACGACGAGGAAGAGGAGGAGCCGGAGAAGGCTTGCCAGAATGCACTGCCTAGGCGCTGCGTGAGCGTTTGCGAAGCCATCGATGCGAGTGCTGCCTGCTGTGGTGTCGGGGACGACGATGCCGCTGACGCGGAAGTGGATGTTGAACCGAGTTTTGGGGAGGCGGGCGGTGTGGGGTATACGGATGCGAAGGATGCATGGTGTTTGCCGCTGAGAGAAGAAAGGGTGAGTGGGGCGGAAGGGCCGCGCATGGCTGCTGCAGAAGAGAAATAGTGTGGACGAAGGCCGGCTGCAAGGCCCGTGAGCGGCGGCGGGGTCGAGGTCGACGCAGGCTGCTGCTGATGCTGTTGCTGGCCCGAGGCGGCTTGGTATTGCTGTTGTTGCTGAGCCATGCGAGTCCACAGCTGCATGCGATATCTGCATAGTTCAAGGCACTTCAGCTCACATTACCTAAAAAAGGGAATGCTGAGGGCACGTACGCATCGAGCATCTTCATGGTGAAAGGATTCGAGTCCGCAAACGTGTCAAATAGTGCAGGCTTGCCCGGCCCTCCAAGCGTCGCAAGACCGACGCTGTTGACGGTGTTATTGGTGTTGAGTGACGGGTTGATATTCTCCTGTAGAGCAGGCTTGATTGCCGCACCCGCGAGAAGGTCAGGAATCGTAACGGTGTGCACAGGTGTGATCCCGCCAAACGTGGCGCTACTACCACCCCAGAACGCTGCCTTGGCTGCAAGGCGTGGAGATGTCGAGGGCAAGTCTTTGTGCATATTCGGCGTGACCAACGATGACGATGTGGAGGCCCGAGACGCGGCAGGGGCCGGGGCAGAGATAGGCAGCGGGGTGGGGGGTGGGAGGACAGGCGAGCCAGTGCGTCCTGCACTGAGGAGGGCCTTCTTGAGCACCTTGATCTCTTGTTGGAGCGCTGCATTTTCGGATTTTGTCGAGCCCAACTCGGAGCGGATGGCGTCGATGAGCCTATCGCGTTCGGCAACGTCGGTCTCGAGGGTGCTGATGTATTCTGTTGGGATATATACAAGTCAGAGTTTGGTAGAAAAGGGTCCAAGAGGGACTAGATATGCTCACCCTTGCGACGGTTACGGAAGTTGCGGGCGCTAATCTTGTTGCGTAGTTGGCGTTTTTCCCTGCTCGACAACTTATGATATTCCTCAGGCGTGGGGCGCCAGTCGTCCATAGAGTTATTATCGAACGGGTCTGACTTTACGACGGCGCTGATGTGGACCTTTTTCTGGATACCACCAGAGTGAACAACCGACTTGCGATCCCTGCCTTTATTAGTAGGTCTGCCTGAGGGAGGCGTGATAGGGCCCTCGTCGTCCTCGTCGTCCTCTTCCTCACGACTACGATCTTCCCTTATAGCATCGTCATCACCAAAGTCGCTGGCTGCCTTGGAAGTGGAAGGAGTGGCCATGAGTTGGGGGTCGATGGCAAACTGCGGAGAGAGACCACTGGAGGTGGTGGTGCCAGAGTCGGGACTGTCGTTGGAGAAGGTGAGAAAGTCCCATGGAGAGCCGGTGACGGGCTCAGGGATGGTAGGTTTGGTGTTGGATAGATCGTCGTGGATGTTGGAGAAGTTGAACCATAGGTTGTTAAGGTCTGACTGCGGGTCGGCTATAGAGGGGATGACGGGGGAGAGATGCCTGGAAGTGGACGAGGACGATGAATTGACGTTTGAAAAACTGTCGAGATCGACGAATGTTGAGAAATCACTAGCATCGAAGACGAAAGGGGAGGGCTCGAGTGGGTTATCTTCAAACATTGCGAGCGGGTCGGCGGTCGGTATAAGGCGGAGGCGAGGTGAGGCGAGCACAGGACAAGGAGGGCTCGGCTTAGTGATCACGCTCTTTGACTCAGCCATCAAGGCACAACACGAATGGCACCGACTGACCCCAACGCACTCATCTTTCAGAGACTTCATCCAAAAGCCTACCTCGAACGCTTCCTTGCCGAGCAAGTCCGTCCAGATGGTCGTGAGCCATCCAACTGCCGTGACCTTTTCGTAAACGTCGGCTCCATCTCCACCGCGGACGGCTCTGCCCTCGTCCGACTCGGACACACGACCATCGTTTGCGGTATCAAGGCAGAGATCGCAGAGCCAGACCTCGAACGGCCCACGGAAGGCTTTCTTGGTTTGCACCTACAGTGGTGATTGAATCCACCTCGACGTTTACCCCCTTGTTCTTAGTCCCAAATATCGACCTTCCCGCGTTGTGCGCACCGCGGTTCAAACCGGGACCTCCATCTGAGGATGCTCAGGTCCTCTCTGACCGTCTTGCGTCGACGATTGCTGCGTGCGCAATTTCCTTCGACGCTCCGCGTTGTCCAGATCCCTGACAAATATCGGTCACACAGCGCAGGTGTTCTCCCTCTCTCAGCGCTATGCATACACCCCGAGCGCGCCGCATGGGTGCTGTACGTTGATGCCACGTGCATCAATTACGACGGAAACGCGTTCGATGCCGCGCTCATCGCGATGGTCGCCGCACTCAAAAACAGTGCGAATCCTTAGCAAACTCGTGTTGCGCATTGCCCCTTTCTAACCTTAGCTGTGGATTCGGGTATTCCAAAAAAACAGCGACCCTTCCAAAAGCTACTTACGACGAGGAGACGGGTCGTACGACGTGCACGCGAAAATCTCGCGCGCCGCTGCCGCTCAAACGTCTCCCAGTCTCGTATACGTTCGGCGTGTTTGACGAGTAACAATGCGTTCTCTCGCTTCGTCTTGGGCTTTGTCCGGGGCTGACATCGAGGCTTTCTCTATCAGAACGACGGTCCTTGCGGACCCTACCGCGTTTGAGGAGCCGCTGCTGCATACATCTATATCGATCGTGCTCGATGAGCGCGGTTCCATTCTGTCCACGAGCCAGCTTGGCATCGCTGATAAGGACACGATGTCGGCGTGTGTTGCCTCGGCGAAAGAGCACCACGATGTGCGTGGCCGCGAAATATATTCATTTTGAGAAAGAATGACCAAAGTCCACACTGAGGGATCATGAGAGTGGCCTCGGCAACCATGGAGCGCCCAAGAGCGTGGTGCTCGGCGGCCAGAAGGAGCTGAACACGGGATCACTGGGTCCAAGTCCAGGCTATGTCCATGTCATACACCCTATGCCACCGAGTCACTAGCCCTTGCACAGCCTTCTGCTGTTTATCCTATCCCCTTCATATCCTCCTCTTAGCTCTCGTACATTTAGCTTTAAATGACTGTCGGCCAGACCCAGCTTGAGCGAGCCATCTACGAGATTCAGCACAGGGCTACCGTGCCCGAGCTCGACTTTACGCAGCATCAACTCGACAATGGATACACGATCAGCACCCGCGAGCGTGTTGTCAAGGAGGTGTGTTTCGCCACTTGGCATTTGTGCGTTCAACTGGGTGCGACGGGACTTGTTGGCCGGGGACGATGTTAGGTGCAGGCACCCGCGATGACCATTCCGTCCGATGATCAGTTCTTCTCAAAGACGGAGAAGGGCAAGCCGGACGTCGCGTTCCTCAAAAACCACTTCTATCGGGAGGGGCGTATCAAGGAGGAACATGCGCTCTACATCGTCGACAAGGCAACCCAACTGCTTCGCGCCGAGCCGAACGTGTTGACTGTCGACGCTCCCGTAACAGGTGCCACATACAATCATCATCTGCCTCAGCTCCTCATATGTTTCTAATCAACCCGGGTTTCTGCAGTATGCGGTGACATTCATGGCCAATACGTGCGCAACATCCCATCTCGTCGTCTTTGACCCACCTCCTTGCCGCTCACTTTCTTCAATCGCAGTTTGATCTCATGAAGCTGTTCGAAATCGGTGGCAAACCGTCCAACACCCGCTACCTCTTTCTCGGAGACTATGTCGACAGAGGCTACTTCAGTATCGAAGTGTGTCCCCCCGCGCCCAACTCTCTTCCTCCTTTTCCCGCTCATCCCTGTTCCTGCAGTGTTTACTCTACCTGTTCACCCTCAAGATCTGGTACCCAAATTCCTTCTTCCTCCTCCGCGGCAATCACGAGTGCCGGCACTTGACCGACTACTTCACGTTCAAGACCGAGTGCAAGCACAAATACTCCGAGCGGGTGTACGAAGCTTGCATCGAGTCCTTCTGCACGCTACCCCTCGCCGCGATCATGAACAAGCAGTTCTTGTGCATACACGGTGGTATATCCCCGAACTGCACACGATCGAAGACATTCGTAAAGTGAGTTGAGCCCTTCACACTTGTCGTCCACCCCTTCTGATCGTTTCATCGGTGCCTTGAACTTTGCTGGCCCGCATTGTCGCAGCTGGATCGATTCCGCGAGCCGCCAACGTCCGGGCTCATGTGCGATATATTGTGGTCGGACCCTATCGAAGATTTTGGCCAGGAGCGTAGCACGGAGAACTTTGTGCACAACCACGTGCGCGGCTGCTCCTACTTTTACACATACAAGGCCGTATGCGAATTTCTTGAGCGCAATCGCCTCTTGTCTATCATCCGCGCGCACGAGGCGCAGGATGCCGGGTGCGTCGAACCTTCTACCCTACCTTATCTCTTGGTGTGCTTATCGGTTCGGATTGTGTATAGGTACCGCATGTACCGCAAGAGCCGCAAGACGGGTTTCCCGAGCGTCATGACGCTATTCTCAGCGCCAAATTATCTTGACGTGTATAACAACAAGGCAGCGATGGTCAAGTACGAGGCGAACATGTTCAGCATCCGACAATTCAACAGCATGCCACACCCGTACTGGCTTCCTAACTTTATGGACGCATTTAGCTGGAGTCTGCCGTTCGTTGGCGAGAAGAGTGAGCCCCCTGCCCGCCCGCGCGCTTGCTTGCGGTGCTTTTTGTGTTCTTATTGATGATGGTGTATGCCCGATAGTTACGGACATGTTGGCCGCGGTGCTCAATATATGCACCCAGGAGGAGCTTAACGAGAGCGTGGAGGAACCGGAGCCGAGCGTGGTGCCCATCGACCACGAGAAGGCTGAGCGCCGCAAGGTGATCAAGAACAAGATCCTAGCAGTCGGGCGCATTTCGCACATGTTCTCCCTACTCCGGTGCGTAATGCGCGTAACCGTGGTGCTAACTTGCCACGTAGCATCGCGAACCCGACCACTTACGCCCCTCCCTTTCTTTTCCCCCTTGACCCTTCTTGATGTGATGTCTACAGCGAGGAGTCGGAGCGTGTGTCGGAGCTGAAGAGTATCTCGGGTTCGTCCAGGCTGCCGTACGGCACCCTTGCGCTCGGCGCCGAAGGCATCAAGAACGCCATCAAGTCATTCGACGACGCGTGCGTCCCCTCCTTCTCCCCCTTCTCGCTTTCCCTCCGCGATATCTCACCTCAGGTCGGGTTGTCCCGTCCCCGCAGACGGAAATCTGATATCGATAATGAGCGCTTGCCGCCGGTCGAGGAACGACCGGCTGCATCTTCATCTTCATCTTCATCTTCATCTTCGCCCTTGCCCAGCACTAGCACGAGCTCTGGCACCACCAGTGGTGCCGGTACGAGCGCCAGTAGCAGCACGGGTAGTATGAGTGCAAGTGCAGGTGCGGGTGCAGGCCATAGTGCGGCAGGTGCGAACACGCCGCAGCACGTACTCGCAACGCCGTTTAGGAAGTCGAAGGAGGGAAGGTTGGCGTTGGCGCATCGCCGGTGATGACTTTGACGTAGACACATCTCATGCGAAAATTGGTCGATTGGGGTGGAGCCGAAGCTGTACGTGCGAAGCTGATTTAGTCGCGAGGGTATATAGTATCATATCATCGAGGACGGTCTGTTGGTTGATTAGTCTCTTTGTATCATCGTGTTTTCGGGTTCTGTGTAGCTTTTAGCATTAGCTGTAGTTGTTCTGGAGCTCTGCTTATTAAAATCCGCGTGTGTGGCGTCACATGGTTGTGGTGACTAGTTACATTCGAGTTTATGAATCTACCCATCCTCCCATCTACAATCTACATGCACTCCTGAGCAATGAGTGAAGAATCGGAGACAAATCGTGTTCTAGGTGCCCCATGCATTTTGGACTTATAATCTGTACCCTGTGCCTTGCTCACTTGTCTCCAGTCCGCCGTGCAATCACTTTCCGTCATGACCTTCAAGCTCCTGCTTCGTTCAGGTTCCCCTCCGGCTTGATTACCTTTGCACCTGGGATATACAGTAGCCTTGTATCTGCCCCTTTGTATCGCGTGCCTTGCGCGCTTATCATGCATGTCATGGGACACACCCTCCTGTGTCGCAGCCTCACAGATACGCTGAACGTACGTGAGGCAGTGCTCTGTGCCCAGTGAACCACTTACCTTTTGCCCATCATCCACGAACCCCACTATCATCCCCGCTCCCACCCTGATGTAGAACCCTCATGTTCAAGTTTCGGTCATCTCGTCCTCCAATTTCTATCTAATCTTCCACAATACCTAAGAGATGTTCTAGAACCTCTAACCCCTATCCGGGTATTTCTTCATGACCAAAGAAAGATATTGCGGACTATGTTGGATCCGTCGTTTATTTGAATTCGGAACCCATCATGAAGAGATGGAGAATGAGGATCTTTGTGATCAAGATACTCTCTAAAACGCCCAATGGAATGTAAGTGAATTGGTCTACGGATTTAATACCTCCTCATATCGTTGAACAGGTTTAGATGGGTATATTGCCAACTAGAAACGCTGCGTTACTGTCCTCCACCTGATGTCCGGCGTACCCTGGAAGAATTACCAGAATCATTGGACGAGACATACGAACGTATACTGAAGGAAATCGAGCAGCCAAACCGATATCACGCTCACTGTCTGTTTGATTCGTCGTGGCCATTCGGCCTCTTCGCGTGGAGGAGCTTGCGGAGGTCTTCGCAGTCGACTTTGATGATGGGAAGGGATCTCAAGGTTGAACGTGGACTGGCGGTGAACAAGCACTTCTGTCACCATGCTCCAGTTTGATCGCCATCGTCAACGCCGATGATTCACGAGTCGTGCAGTTCTCTCATTTCTCGGTCAAGAAATTCCTGACCTCGCCTCGTCTGTGCAACTCCAAGTAAAGATGTGTCATATATGTATCATCATATCGATCTCGAGGCCGCACATACGATCCTAGCGCAAGCTTGCTTGGGCGTTTTGCTGCGGTTGGACATTCAGGTTGACAAGACGGGCGTTGAACAGAGCTTTCCTCTTGTTCAATATGTTGCTCAATACTGGGTTTCCCACGCGCAATTCAACGGTGTCCCGACACGCATGCTGAAGGGGATGGAATATCTCGTTGACCTGGATAAACCCCACTTCACGATGTGGCACACGATGTACGATATAGACACCGAGCCAGAAGGCACTTCGATCTTTCACATGTTCACACCATATGATAAGTCCGATGCCTCTCCGCTATACTACGCGGCACTCCGTAGATTCCACGATCTCGTCGAACACCTCATTGCCAAGTATCCGCAGCATGTGAACGCTACTGGTGGCTACTATGTAGGACCGGTATCGGCAGCAGCAGCATTGGCGGGGGATCATTTCAGACAGCAAGAAGGGATGACTTCGCTGTGCTTTGCATCAAAAGGTATTCGCCTCAAAGATCCCTATGTCCTTCGATCATTGGTTAGGCATGGTGCAGACGTAGACGTGCAGGCAGAGGATGGTTCGACTCCGTTTCACCGTGTATCGCACTGTTTCCGGAGCACGCCTGCTGCTCGAGCATGGTGCTAACGTAGATGCGAAGGACGGATCGTGAGAGACCCCCTTTCACCGTGCATTGAGCTCAAGGTCCCTAAAATTGCACGCCTGCTGCTCGACCATGGTGCTAATGTAGAGGCGCAGGACAGATTGGGCATGGCCCCATTGCAGGTTGGGAAAGATGGGAAGATCGTGAGATTACTGTTAGAACACGGTGCCAAGTAAGAGCATATGTAACATCTACTGTAGTGTAAGTCTACTTTACGGGGACTATATATAACTCGGAATCCCCCATCTCTTGTCTCTCTGTTATGCTATACGCTATCTCACAGCGGACGTTGGCCTCTCTTTCACTTTCATACCGTATGTGAGTCAGGTCATTCTGTCCATCAGGAATTTTTACTTTCTCGCATATCTCGCATTTTGACTTGTTCACAGGCTCGATCATGCGAGAAAGCTGGGCTGACCACTAACTCTTCTAAGTTGCTAGTCTGTGTGTCTTGCACAGATTTTGCATTCCCAAAAAAAATCTGCTTTTCCAAAAAAGGTGACACGGATTTTGAAGAAAGAATTCAAATTGTGCCTAGTGGTCCGTGCGCGGCCCTGCGGCCTATAAAAAGCTGCGCACCTTGGTCTCCAAAATCCTTACCACTCTGGCCTTTTGGCTTAGATCAAGTGTAGTATCTGTTCTTAATAGTTTAACCACTATTATGGGGGCACCGCCCCCATTACTGGTTATCTAATTTTTGCCGCCTCTGTTCCTCTGGCTCTGCTTGCAACCGGAGGACGTGATGACCTTGCCGCTGCACTACTGGCTCGTGTCGTCGGGGGATCTCTCTCACTTATCTTTTGCTGTTCATGTGAATTGACACCATTCGGTGTCATGATTTTAGTCAGCAAATGATTCGGAGCGATGGTCCTTTCTGCCTTGTGCTTGTTCTTGATCATTTACATATGGCGTCCCCGACGATCTCTGGCTAGCTGTCGCTCTTTTTACTGTTTTTACTCTGCATTTGGGACATTACTTTCATAGGATACTTTCTTCTACTTCCTTTGAGTGCCCACATTTATGGGGGTACACATAAGTAGTTACTAGTCTATAAAGAGCGAGATTGAAGAATGAAAGAATAATCTATGACCACGTAGACGTTCGGGGGTGGGGTTGTGGGCATTCTGAAAGGTCTCATGCGTGCCATTCCGGATCTGTGGGCACACGGACGCCTGCCTTGCACTGGGGGTTGGGTGGGGTGAGGCGAAAAAGTGGCAAAAGGTGACAAAAACTAGCGGTCGACGCAAATGCAATGCACAGCAGGGGAATATTTAGAGGGAGATGTGGGCACGCTGCAGACTTCCTTAACAACCTGCAGGCCACCCGACCAGCGCTGTGTCGACAGTTATCACCGGGGATTTCGCACTTTTCAGCCTTTTCAACTACCACTTTCAAGACGATTGCTCCAGCTTCTGGGGCCGAAAGGTTCGAACCTCGAGGCGGTAGTAGATACTCTGCTGCAATTGAAATAGAGAGACGTCGTCGAGAGCAAAAAGTATACTGAGGTTGACATGAGAAAAGGGAACAGGCGAGCGTAGAACAATGGACGAGAGCAGACAGCTCAAGGTGTAAAGGGGGCATGGTAAGCTGAACAGGCGACGCGAAACTCCCCCGTCCCTCGCCCCTCGCCGGGGCTCCCACAAATAATCCCGAGTTTCATGCATCACGGTTGTCGTCCCCCCCCTCCCCCCCATAAACGCAACTTAAAAAAGCGCCTCGTCGAAAGCCCTAGATTTAGGCGAGAATAATTTTTTTTTTTACTTTCTCTCCCGCTACGATACAATACATGGGTTCCATGTTTCTCTTCTTTCCTTTCTCTGCTTTTAAGCTTGTATGTCGCTCACCACTCCAGGGACTCCTTTTTCTCCCGACGCTCGGAGAAATTCAGAAATTCAGCCCCGACGGTACGCTTTACAGAAATCCGAGCCTTGCCATAGCAGAAGAATGGGTAAAATCAAAAAGGGCGAAGTTTAAAAAAAAAAAAAAAAGAACGTAGGCGGAAGAATGGCGAACATTGCCTGGCATAGCAGCGCGAATGGAGGGGGCTCGAGGAAGGCGGGACACACATTTGATAATGGCTGGGAGGGTGGGGTCCAGAGCAAAGACAATCATGACAGCTGGTTCTTGAACGTCAAGTTATTCTCAACTCAAGCGATGGTGCTGGAACAATCATACAGCCAAGTCGAATCTTCTAGTCAGCTGAACACTGCTGTGGAAACCACAAAGTAACATCACGCCTTTCTCATGTACGGCTTGGTTAGCGCTGAATTCAGCCTCCCTACACCATGACGGAGTCCACTTGCCCATATCATATTAGCAAAACTTAGTATACACGCCTAAATATGCACCGCCTGAAGTTGATTTGGGTATATGACAGTCAGACACCCCACTCGAGTGCCTCAAACACCGCAGGCACGATCACAGTCGCAATAGTCCCAATGCCGGCGTATACGACCACCTTCGTCAATACTGACATAGCAGGGGGAAAAAAGGGGGGGGTAAGAGAGTATGTCAGCGTGCATGGTCCAGACAGCGTGCCGCAACATGCCAGAATACATGAACACACGTACCATCAGCATCATAATGCTTCACCTTGTCGTCCTCAAGCGCGCCACTCTCGTTCGCCTCAAACACAACTACCTTCTCATGCCCATACGCATAGTCCGACGGTGACCCTCGCCGCTTGACTACTGCCCCTGTGATGCCGCCGCCCGCACCGCGCCCTTCGCGCCCGCTTGCAACACCTCCGCTGCCCTCGTCATCGACGACTTCGGCCATCGCCAAGTCGAGGTCGATCATACTCGGCACAGCGCGGAGCGTGTGTGGCGGTCCGCGCGAGTACTCCGTCGCGGGGGTGTAATGGCGCCGATGAGGGAGGCGCACGGGACTGGCGTGCGCTAGCCAGCGGAAGAGCGGCGGGAGGAGCGTCTGCACGGTCGGCTTGGCGAGCATGCGCCACGCGAGGATGATCAGGACGCCCGTCGTGAGCTTGAGCAGAGCGAAGAGCACCCAGATGGCGACGGCCGCAGGCGAGTCGAACGCGGCGCCAGGGGTTACGGAGGTGAAGAGGTCCGCGTTGAGGGCGGGCACGCGCTTGGAGTACCAGAAGCTAGTGGCTATGCCGAGGATGACGGACACAAACGCAATGGCATCTTCGAAGCAGGGGCAATCGTCAACGGGGGACGGGTGTTGGTTGACAAGCAGGAGGCAGACAAGCGTCACAGTCAGTGGCGCTGCGAGGATACGGCGTGAGGGTAGATCATAGTACCAGACATAGACGACGCACCAATCCAACCGCCGTTAACGATCCACCTTTCGACCTCTGGCATCACCAGACGTTGCAACATCCAACCAGTTGTTCCGAGAATAATGCCGACGAAAACGTCCAGGAAGCCGTGCATTCCGGTGTACAGCCGACCGGTCACGATTGAACACACGTATGATACGAGGACGGTCACCCAGACCACGAACGCTGGGGTCGAGAGGGAATTGGCACAATGGAGGTCATGCACGTGCGCCCCCAGGAATAATGCCATAGACATGCAGTTCGTAGAATGGGTTGAGGGGAAGCCGTACTCCAAATGATGGCTTCCGACAGCTACCTAGAAATCAGTCTCGGAAATACGACAATCTCCCATTCCCTTACTAAGTCGCGTGACCGGCGGAGCGTAGGGCCTTGGGGAACACACCAGGTCTTTCAGGAATGACGATAGATACAGGCCAAAGGCAAGCGCATAGCAAAGCCTGTGGTGAAAAAGTAAATCTCGCAAAAGCTAAATAATAAACAGGAATTGGTGCTCACGCTCTTCCCAGCTCATCGTACCCGAAGAAAAAAAATCCGGGAAGGAAGACAAGAAAGAATGTATGCGTGCCAAGCATGGAGGTCTGCAAGAAATAGGCGTCTAGCCAAGGCGACCGGACGCGAGTCTGCAAAAGACCATGAGCCTCCCTCGTTCGCAACCACGATGGTGGGCAGCTGAGAGGGACGTGCCTGCCACTCGCCGATGACCTCGCTCTCCCACTCCACCACCGCAACGCACTTCCGTCGAAGCGCCGCTCGCCACCGGGGCAGCGTGTTCGCATAGACCTCCTCCGGTAATCTGCCTGCTGCAACACTCGCGGTGTGTTCCTCGTTGGGGGAGTATTCCGTGTAGCTTTTCTCAGGGGATGGCGCAACGCCTCGAGGTGGGGTGGCTGAGGAATCTTGGGCGGCCGTGCCATTGAGCGCAGGAGCAGCGTCCTCCGCAGACAAGGAGACGCAGAGCTTGGATTTGGGCATGGTTACTGTTATGATGCGTGAAGCGACGACAGGGTCCTTTCGGTTCTATGTGGGAATGTCGGCATGCAAAGGCGACACGTGTAACCTCGTCGTGCCGTGATCGTGGCGAAGTCTTCGTGCAGTTGAGACTACAGCAGTTGGTACCCCGAGAGTAGCGCACTGTAGCCTCGCAAAGTGGTGGATGCACTAATGAATGGGATAGATAGGGACAGACGGGAACAACGGTGGGTCTATTCACGTAAATGGCTAATTTTTTAGGGACCGGTTTGAACCCAGCCAGCGATCGCATTCAGTTACGATAATGTATGCTCTCAGCCATATTTGAATCTCTATCGCCCTCAAAACTTCAGATCGGCGCTGGGCGTTGGCGTTGGTGGTGCTCGACACTCAACCTATGATCCACGGTAAACAAACTGGATGACCTCATCGGGAAGGTTCGAGCCTCGCGCGGGTTCTGGGGTAGACCTGCCTTTGCTTTGAAGAACATTGTGGGGCGCAACGGAGATGTAGAGGGAGGCAACAAGAATGTCACTGATTTGACCGTCGTGGGCCGCGGTCTCGCACCGCCATCCCAAGGGTTGGGGAGCGAACTAACTTGATTATCCACCTCCCTGCGCCTGATGATGGCCTTTGACCTCGTTATGATCGGGCCTCCTTGCCGTGCTGACCAGTCGGCATGTACAGGCCGTAGTAGGAGAGGTGGGGGGCGCGGAGGAATTTGAAAGCGGGCCTTTCCCTTCCCTTCGTCGGTCGCCTGTAAAGAGGATGCGGTTGGGAGGCTGACAGGCACAGCAGTTTGGGACGAAGCCTGCGAGATAGAAGGAGCGAAACTCGAAGTCGGATGGCCTATGGGCAACTTATGTCCCCATTATCAGAGATCAGAGATCAATGCGATCCGTGCGAATTTATAAACTCACAAAACTATCGCCCCCTGGTTCATACTCAGCCTGCCTAGCCTGACGAGAGACCCCATTTTCCACATCATCAGGACGTGTACTTTGCAGGTTGCGACGACGGCGCTTGAGATAGATAAGAAGCAAAAGTAACAACAGGACTCCCAAACATGGAACAATAATTTTTCCAAGGGTAACACCAGTCACGATAGGGCTAGTAAGGGTAGATACAATGATGTTACTATAGATAATACAAGGAAGATACTGTATAGGCGTACCCTGTCAGTGATCTCTTGGAGATGGTGGCGTTGGGAGCGCTGATGTCCTGTTGATCAGAAGGTCCACTCGGGCTTGGTGTAATTAAAAGTCAGTAATCCGTCCTCTCGATTTTCGACATGAGAATTCACACACCTCACGATGCTGAAGCCTACACTGTTGGCCGTGCCAAAATCTGCCATAACCAGCGGGACACCGGGGCCAAGTTCTGTGCTCTTGGACCATGGCGTCTGGTTTGCCACAGCTGGTTTATTGTGCCCCGCTATATGGAATCGGCTGGGTAATGCAAACACCATGTTGGGAATGACAGGAAACACCATTGAGCTTGAAAACATTGATCAGTCGAGCATAAAGGGGTCATGATATTGGTCAGTAGACGTACGTTTCACCATCGGAGATGTGTTCCATACTGGCGTATGCACTCGTGGGACGCATAGCTGTGAGTCCTGCGAGGCACCGAGACACTGAAATGCTGTATAAACGAGCAAGGTCTATAAAGAGACTGCGGGTCCGCCAAAGGCACAGTCCTGAGAACGCGATAAAAATGTCTCATCACGGAGCACATACGATGGGTGACGAAGAATCCTAAAGAGCGGTGTTGTAAAAAACTGTGCCAGAGTCCAGTCTGACCCAGCAGCGCACTGCGCTAAAGAAAAACGAATGGGTAGTGTGAGAAAGAGAAAGAGAAAGAGAGGGGGACGCCAGATAGACCGCAACACCTCTCATAGTCATATTAGATGGGCACAGAAGCCGCCACCCCAAGCGCGAAGCCAGACAAGCATCGCAATCAACCTCTATGTTTAGGTTGCCAGATTGGTTCGGGGTTCGAGGTCTGGACACGCCGTCGTCGAGGAAGCTGATGAAAGTAATGTCAGTTTGGGCGCTCTGTCGCGGACATAAGCCAATAGCTCATTTCAGACACCAAGCACGAAGGGGCGGTATGAAATGTGGGTGCCTGTGAGAGCGCAGCTACGTAGATCATTACAAGGATCAAGGGAAGTACAGTACATGGTAGTGTTCACGCGGCCCCCGTATGTGGCAATCCCCGAGAGCTATAACACGCCAGCGCGCATACGTCCTTGCACGCGCATCGCCCTCGCTATCATGTACGTGCGCAGTCCATCAAATCTTTTCTGTCTTCGTCTTCCTGTCCTCGTTATCTACGTTTCCAATAATCAAATGTGGCACCGGAGCACTGCCAGTAAATTAACGGAGATCCGATCGGGCACCAGAACAAGATACCCCGCATTTGGTGCGCCGACCTCCCTACTTAGCTAGAAGGCAATCCTTTGTTCTACAACAAGGCTATGAGGCTGGACCCTCAGCCACTACGGTTCTTCATATTTTACTCAACGTTTCAAAAAATTAGCAGAATCTGTAGAACGATGGCCACGGTCCATAAAACACCATTTACAGAAATTTGGTATTGAATATTGGATATTCGAAAAGTTATGGGCAATTGAGGTTCCTCGGCCAATTCGGCAGGCCATTGGATCGTCCTGATTATCATCGCGCGCATTGCTATCAGTACAATCCATTACATTATCATCTTCTTTTTCATCATCTTCCTCCTCTTCGTCGACAGCTGCCTCCAGTTGAAACCGATTGACCGATTCTGACTAAATTTGTATGTTTTCTTATGTAATTGTCGGCCAGCCTCATGGCACGCGTCGCGCTCATTTACTTTATCATGGAATCAGCAAGATATAAGTAGGGCACTGCGCCAACAACACCTGCGCCCGCTGTGAACATCACTACACAGGCGCTCAATCCTCCACCAGAGTCCAGGATGCGGACAGCAATCATGAGCCTGCAGACTCGCTCGGACCCTTCTCAACCAGTATGATAGCTCTCTGAAGAGCACCCTGTACTGGAGATGGACCAGCTCGGAATGTCTTGCTATAATTCGGTTCCTTTCCTCTGTTCTCAGAAGACAGGCCATCTTGTCCATGAATTACTTGTCTCCCGCTGGGGCAGTTGGATCGGAAACGCAGCCACGGGTTCGCCCTACTGCGCAGATGATACGAGTCGTTCGAGTTGACGCAATCTGGCTTCCGATTTTGACTGGGTCTGGGTAATCCGTCGTCCAAGTGAGTATCTAGCATCCTTTTGCGTGCTGCCCTCGTCATCGAGTTTCGCGTGATGAGCTTCATTCTGCACCCATAGTAGTTCATTCGCAATAATAGGCTATCCTTGTAACGTCGTCGGAGGGCCGGCCTCTGATGTAAACGACTCCTTTAGGGCATCAGGGGAACAAAATATAGTTGCAGCTGTATAAATTGTACAAGGGAATAAGGTGATACTATGATAGCGTACAGCATGTTCCCGACAATATTTCAATCTCTACCAACACTCAAAACATCGGACCAGCGCTCAGCGTTGGCTGTACCCGACTCCCAACCTGCTATGCACGGTAAACAAACTGGTGAACCCCACGCGATCTCACTTCGGCCGACAGGAAGTTTCGGGTCTCCCGTGGGTTCTGGGGCAGACCCGCCTTGAAGGACTTGGCGCGGCGCAAAGGAGATGTCGAGGAGGGCAGCTGGAAGGTTACTCGCCTGGATGCGGAGGGAGGAGGAATCGCATCGCGATGCCATGGATTAGAACCATCTCGGATAAACATCTCCTTGGGCCTGATGGTCCTTGGCCTCGCCATGGTAAAGGAGTCGCCTTGCCGTGCCGATCTGTCGGCACGTTTAGGCCATAGTAGGACGGGTGGGGGACACGCAGGCACGGGCAGGCGTGCATTTCCTATCTCTTCGTCCATCACCTGATAAGGGGGCGGCGGTGGAAGTCTGACAAGGACAGTTTCGGACGAGACTTGCGAGACAGATGGAGCGGGTGTCCAATTCCCCTGCGGCCGATCGTTCGATTGACTGACAGGCAACTTGTTTTCCCAATTATCAGAGATCAAGATAATCTGAGTGAATTTATAAACCCACAGGACCATCGCCGCTTGATACAGGGCTAGTCTGACCAGAGACTCCATTTTCCAGATCGTCTGTGTGTGTGCTTTGCGGGTTGCGACCGCGGCGCTTGAGGTAGAAGGGAAGCGAAAGTAAGAGCAGGACGGCTAAACATGCAACGAAGGCCCCTCCGAAGATAGCACCAGTCACGATAGCACTAGAGAAGGTAGATATATGATGTTACTACAAATGACACAGGGGAAGACACTATATAGGCGTACCTTGACCTCCTGGAGATGGTGACGTTGGGAGCACTACCAGTGACGGCCCGTCGATAACAAGGCTGACTTGAGTGTGGTACAGTTAGCAATTATAAATCCATCGCCTCTGCCTTCCGACATGAGAATTCACACACCTCATAACATTGAAGCCTGCGCCGTCGCCAGTGCTTAGATCTTCCATGACCAGCGGGACACGGGGGCCAATGTCCGTACGCTTGAAGGACGGCGTCTGGTTTGGCTCAAGTTTATCATACCCTGCTACAGATACGAGGCTGGGTAATGAGAACTCCAAGTTTGGAGTGACAGGAAATACTATTGGGCTAGAAAGTAAATTAGTTGGGCGAGACAATAAACATGCCATTGGTCAGTAGGCATACATTTCAGTCCCTGGTTGGCCAAATAGACATGTGAGAAGGCATCAAGTTGAGAGGATGAGACTATGGAAGGTGGACTCACCGTCGGAGAGGAGTTCATTACTAGTGAATGCACCCGTGGGACGCATAGCTGTGAGTCCTGTGAGGTACCGAGATGCTAAGATGAATAAAAACGAGCGAAGCAGTCCTGAGCTTGGGAAAGAGTAACAGAGCCCAGACTAACCAGCAGCGCACTGCGCTGAACAATGATGAAGGAATGGCGTGAGGAAAAAGAGAGATGGGATGCCTGTGCTGTAATCTCTCATAGTCATATTGGATGGGCACAGGGCGCTATCCCAAACACGAAGAGGGTAAGCACTGCAATGATCAACCTCGATGCTTAGTATCATCATTCAGTATGTCCATGGGTTGCCAGACAGGCTTGAGTTCTGGAACGCCGTCGTTGAGGAAACTGATGCAGGCATACTCACAAATTGGGCGCTGCGTCACCAGGCGTAAGCTTCTTACTAGTAGTAACTCAACTTCCGGTACCGAGGGAAAAGGAGCAGGATGAAATGCGGGTGCCTGAGAAATCTAGAGCGTCAGCCACAGAAATCGATGCCTGTCACAAGGTTACCAACCAACAGAAGAGTAAGATGATAATTCTCACATAACCTCGTACGGAAATTTCACGATTTCGAAGAGCGGATTAGGAGCTGGTAGACAAACATAAACAGCATTATCCCACCACCGCAGGCAGGCCAACGGAAGCGACGACCGAAAGTATGGACTTCAGAATGTGCACAGCCAGGTGCATGCACGCTTGCCACTGTCATATACGAGTACATCTGATGTTTCAGCCCGTGTTGTCTTGCTCTCCATGTCATGTCTAAGTTTCCAATCAGCGTTTCAGCAGTCTGAAATGTGCCTATAAGCGCGCGGAACGATCGACAGCGACGGAGATAGGGCGGCACGGGATTCAGGTTCACCTTTTTAGTACCTTTTTCTACTTTTGGTCTCGTAACCCAAACTTTGGATTTATTGTATATACCGTAGCTTTTAGCTTAGGCCCCTCAAGCTCAGCATTCAGTACTCAGGCCTTGTGTAACGTACTGGCGTGCAACGCGTTTGAGGTAAGTATTGTGCCTATCAAATGCCGAACGTTTTCGCACGCCATTAATCCGTCCAACCCATTACCATCTTCTCTTCGTTGATAGCTGCCTCCAAACCGGCGGACATTTGGGTTTAGTGCAGCATGTGTGGCATTCAAGGCTTCTCAGACTGTCAGAATGCCTTGGGAGCAGATGAACCACTATCAATGGTGATCGCAGGTGAGCCCTCGTACATCACTCAACAAACCATGCCGCATTTTCAACGTCACGGTTATGAGGTCCATTCGCCAAAAATCAGGGTTATCTGACGAAAGAAAGGTGGGATGTATCAAAATAGTGTGGTCTCTTATGTGATATCGACCCCCACTCCAAAATTGCCCATCGATGGGGACTCTTATTAGTGCTCACCAAGAGTGAAGAGGATTGGACGCAAATTGAAGTCAGAATCCATTTTGTCTCGAGGAACATGGGGCCCATCAGTACACTCGAGTAAGCAACCCATGACCTGACTCTCATCATGTTCCCTGTAGAGGACGATCCCCACACGCTTACACAGAGGTCCCAGACTTACACACGCCGGCTCCTAGTTTCCATCAGAAGACCTCGTCTATGACCCCAATCCCGTTGCTACTGAAATATTGATATTCCAGGGTACTTGACAACCCTTTCCGTTCTACTGCGCGCGCTCGCCCGAAGTACGCCAGCTGCTACTTTTGGCTTAGGGTGAGTGCTTTCTTTTTGACCTGATCTGATCAAAATACTATGGGCCTACGACGCGAGGGTTGAGCGCGTTGAGCACTTCAGCCCGCAATAGGGAGCGGCGCGGTGTCCGTAACTGTAATCTCATGCACGCCGTACTCCGTATTCCCCCCGTGTTACAGCTTTGCGCGGTGTCTTTTAGGTCCATCTCAAGTTTCTTTTGCTTCTATCGCTCGACTCAACATTTGTCCTCACTGGTGTACAGCGCAATTACTTATGAAAGGCTCATTGGGTCTCATCCTAAAGACCACTCGATATCCGTTTGCAAAACACTCCCTTGCGTCAACGTATACTGTCACTCGCATCTGATGTCCTCTCTTTTTTTGCCTCGCTCGCGCTCTCTCCGTCGTCTCCATCTTGCGTGTTGCAAAGTCAGGACGACCTTTTTGATTTAGAGGGACCCACGTGGAGATCGCCCTGTACAGGACCAATCTATACTCAGTACACGCGCGTGGGTCGCACGAGAGCTGAGCGCTGAGGCGCCTAGGCGACTATCTATAGTATGCTGCAGTGTATAAGTGAACGGATGGGCTCTGAGGTATGAAACGTGAAACACAGGGAGACGCAGAGACGTCCGTTGCGAGAAAGCGTGCTAGTGCTGTGTATATAGCCATAAGTCCATTTGGAACAGCGTCAATGATGTTCAACCGGGGTATCAGGGTATCTTATCGAGCTATCCGAGCGCTTCCAAGTCCGAGTTCCGAGTCCGCTTATTTCGGCGCCGCGCTCACATTCGTGACCTCTGACGTTGTGTTGGGTTAACATTGCGTTGGTCGCACCCGTGGCTACTATAGCAGCCATTCCTCAGCCCATAACTTCGCTGAAAAAATGAAGCGCAAAGGCCAGTAAGGCTGCGGCAGAGAGCGTCACTGCCACAGTACAGTATGCCAGTTCCCATCATGGCAAGCAGCCATGCACGCCACCACCGTGGCAAAAGATCAGAATCAGATTGGAACAACAAGATGCAAAGTGACTACCGCGACGACGACAGCTGCGCCGCCCGCTGTTTTGACGAGCCTGAGCACCGCACTGGCTCTCAAGAGATCAACCCTTCTCCAGTGTCCAGGACGCGGACAGTAGTTAATGTAGGCTTATTTCAACTTGCTGATCTGTGTGAGATCAAGTGATGCGCGCCAACTCAAGAGGTCGTCCTTGTTGGATTTTGGGGGACGCGCGAAGCCGATTTGCTTGCCATAAATGGGCCGTGTGCCCAGATCAGAGCGGAAGCGGATCACTTATGGATAGCACATGGGCCATAAACTTCATTGGCACCCGAGACTGTGATCGTAGCATCTCTAGACACAGAAGGCACTCGCGCTACGCAGCGATGGTGGAAACCATGGGAGCTGACCCGCGTGTAGATACATAATGAAAAGAGTTCTACCAAAATCAGTAGCATATCATGTACAGCAAGTGCTACATGGGGTTCTGTACCCCGAGGCGCACGTTAATGGATTCGAAAAAATAAAATAAAAAACAGAAGGCACTCGCTGAGACGACGGCTTACACTGAACGATTTGCTGTGATTTTTTGCTCACAGCATTTCTTGTGGTCTTGAGTAAAGCTGAAAGCCAGGGCCTTGCGTCAAAGAGCTGCATTATTTCATCATCTGAGTAGGGTGATTCGCGGCTTGTATTTCCGATCCAAACTGCCCGAGTGGTAGAAAAGAAATTCATGGAAGAGTTTGGGCGAGTCCCAGCCCACTGCGGAGGATCTTCATCACGAGCTGATCCAGCTCTGCATGGCCGTCGTCAGAGAGTAAATCAGGTGTCATTGTACTTGTTGAAAGGGCCTAATTGAAAGTGACCGCTGAGCGGAATATCCGGCCCGGGAGCCTCGGCGGAGTGTTAAGGAGTTATGTTTGAGTTATCTATCTTGAAAACTCTAAGAAAGGGCGTTAAGTATTTTCATTGTGGAAAGAAAAACTGTTTTCTGGATGCTCATTGCTGTTGGCCTCTGCCTCAAGCTGTAGCTTAATATATGAAGATAGAATTAATGTTATCCAGACAACTCTTAGAGTTTTTCTAGAGTTACTTTTTGTGTGTAAAAGAGTTTTAACTATTTTTTTATAGTTTTCCAGATAAATAAATTTTAAATAATTCCTTTAACACTGCCACAGATTTATCCACGGCTTTCTTCATGCTAAAAACCCTGCTCTGCTTGACATCGATACTGACTAGGGCGAAGCAGCTTATTCCCAAAGTGGCAGGTCTAATCTTGACGAATAAACACTATATCGATAAAAGCGTGTTCGTACATGGATCAAGAAGGAATATCAGATAGGAGCAGAATATTTATACACAAAAGTGACTGTTGTATGCATACTAGGTGCGTTTGGGATCGCAATTCTCCTCTAGAAATGAAACGTTCGTGATTATGGTGGGTATGAGACCTGGCAGGACTGGGGAGTAGCCCGGCCGGTAGGTAAACTACTTGGTGGGTTGCACATAGAAGCCGTGCTCCAGTATTGAATTAGGCCTGGCCACTGGGTTTCCGCGCTTGCCGCTTAGAAACCCTCAAGATTATCGCCGGACGAGGCGCGTTTAAGCACGGGTCAGAGTTATGGGATGACCTGCCTTTTCGCGGGCATCGATAAACGAGGTAAATGCGTCCCCACCATCGTCGCTTGCAAAATATTCGAGCTCTTTCAGCTCGGGTAACAAGTCCATAGGTGATTCTTCATCGTCCGGTCGTAGGGAATGAGACACCTGTGAGACGGGTCCATTCTTGAGCACACGAAGGGTCTTCAAATTGCCAAAGGACCTAAGAAGTTCACGCCACTGGGTACGGTCAGCTGCATTTTGCCAATCTTCCAGTGGTGTGAACCCAGTCTCATACCGGAGAGTGATGTGCTCCACCGCAGAGAATGCTGTCCTGAGAGCGTCAAAAATCTGTGTTGCAGACGCCACCTGCCAATCAAGGTGAGTGCAGCGAACACCCATGCCCAAGGTATATGTCTTGGCACCGATATGAGGATATACCAGTATTATAAGTGTCCGGGAAGAGAACCGGAACTCAGCAATGCGGAACCTGAGATCTTCTCTTGTGCTTATAAATTGCAGGAGGTGTGGAACGGAAAAAGTGAGCTGATTGAAGAAATTGATTCCAAGCTTCTTGAGTAAAGGGGTGGTCATCCAAGGAAGCAACGCTTCCAAGTAAGCGCTAACACCCTCGAAGGCAAACCAGCGAAGGTTAGGAAGTGTGAAGCGTGACGTGATCGGTGCATCCAATAGCTGCATCTCAACTTCATGATTTGGAACAGGGGAGTGAAAGGTGATCCCGAGAACCTCGAGCTGAGGCATCAGTGACAGCCGTTGGAGCAAATCATTTGGGCGGAAGTTGTCTGATGGGTGGATCCATTCAAGGGAGAGTGTGACAAGGCCTACGGCAGTCGTCAATAACCGAGATCGTATTGGAATGGCGAAATTGATCAACAAGAGGTGGCGGAGATGTGGTGCTTGAAATGTTTTGGGAAGTACCAAGCCCACATCGTGCTTAGCCGGAGGCACGATATACATGTACTCTAGCAACGAAAAGTCGCCGTCTATGGCCAGGAGAACCTTCTGCAGATTTGGAATAGTCATTTGAAGGCGGATACGACGTACACGATCACGGTGCTGGAGTGCAAGTATTATCCCTTCTTCATCTTCTGCAGTGAATTCGCGAGCTGGGTCAACAACGTGGTCGATGATAAGTGGAAGAGGAGGTGAATGTGCCAGCATTTCTGCTACTGGCGTGTCATGTGTGCAAACGAGGCAAAGTCCCAGATGGGACGCCGATCCGAGTACCAGGTATCGCCATCTTCTGCAAACGTGAATGAGTTTGTACCACCAGCGTTCGCGGACCCATTCTCCCCGTCGTACGAAATGGAGATAGTTGTCCTTGTACTCTTCATCTGAAAGAACTGGCCGATAAAGAAAAAAGACATTGAGAAGTGAATCCTCATCGAGGATGTGGATGGATGGTCTATGCGGTCTATTACGCATGGACCATGTTGAGTCGCAAACCAATAAGGCACAGCAAGTGCGCAGGCTTACATCGTGTGTTGGGACTCATCATTTGGTACAATTCGGCAGAGGCTTCCAATGAATGGAGGGCGGATCGCGGCAGACAAAGAATGGCCCATCGCAGAGATGAGAACCCGTTAGTATCGACGAGGATGCGATTTCAAAGACAGCGGTTAGCGGGCCTTTTCTTAGCCCCAAGATGGACGGCGCAAACCTCTGCCCTGTAACGTACACGTATTTTGTTCAACTCGAAGCGAAACGTGCACTTCTCTGCCCCTGCCCTGTCTATGAAGAGTTTTTTTTTTCCCGCGTTCAGTAGGGTTGGTCCCAGTCAAGACACATACAAGGAGCCCTGGGCATCAGGAACTTACAAGCACCCCAAGTACAAGCCAGACCGCGATGTTGAAGGCACCTTATCGACGCGGCTCGACCGTACCTAGTTTGTCTCCCTGTGCGTCTCCATCTGGACTCGGAGTGAGTTCAACTTTATGGATCGCAAAGCTGCTTGCGGGGATCACAAATGGTGACTTGCGGACAGTTTGTCGTATCAACGAGGACAAGTTCTTCACACCGAAGCTTCGGAGACATCCGTGTGTGGTTCAATACTGATTCAATCACGCTGATTCACCATGTCTTGAGGGTCAATGATAGTTTGCGCCGATAACCAACGGGGTCCCACATGATGTTCGATGAAGAAGATACGCCACAACTAGTTTTTTGGATAGCTTTCGCCCTTTGCTTCTGAACGTCCTTCTGTAAAATTTGCGTGTCCTCAGCTCACCTCCGATGGCCGCCAGAGACATTTCCCCTCATCAACGGCGATCTCGGGCCATGGCGGCGTTTGTTGGGCCGCCCCCGTAGTCCTTTTAGAATGGATGGTATCATGGTCTGGGCTAACGGACGAAGAATGCCACTATTCCTGCTACTAATAGAAAGCGGGGATGAGCACCAGTGGCCGTATGTCCCACACCCCTGAGAGTGATATCACCGAGATACACGGGTTAAGCGTGGACCTGGCTGTAAGAGAGGAGTTATCAATCAAGTTTTGATGAAGTGCCTCGGCAGTAGAGTAATGAAGGCTGTGAGAGGACGAATGATCGACCTCATTGGTCGGGACGGACAATACTAATTCGCTCGTTGCGGCTGACCCTTGTGAGCTGCCGCCACTACAATCCATCCTCGCAATGAGCGTAAACACGTCCGCTGCCTCACAATCTGGTCCTGAGCCTTCGAAACAAGAGCGAACCTCTTCCGGGGGTCGTCTTCCTTCGCTTAATCAACTCGCTGCTCGCATCGGGGCAAACCCCCCGCTGCCAATCAACAACCCATCGACCCGCCCACGCCTGGCCGCCTCTCTCCTCCGCACGGGCTCGCAGACCTCCCTCTCGACCGTTACGTCGGTCGCAGATTCCGTCGCGGTCAACCCTCCCATCACGCGCTCCACCTCGCCCGGCGCCCTCTCCACCTCCCCGCCCAACTCGAACAACGGCTCCGTCAATGGCGATGCGATGGCCGCGGCGGGCCCAGGCGAGCCGCTCACCACCGAAAGGGTAGAAAAGCTTGCGCAGGAGACGGCCGTGCTCGATAAGCCCGCGAAGAAAACCAAGGGCTTCAAGAACATCCCGACGCTCGATGCTATCACGGCACGCTATGCGCGCACGCGCACCCTCAGCGTCGATGGTACGGCAGTCCCGCCAGAAGCAGAGCCCATCGAGGATCCACAGACACCTGGCGTGATGACCAAACCACCCGAACATCCGTTGCAGCATTCATGGTGCGTCGCAGTTGCGGGGTCTCCACTCTCCCGCATATTTTCTTGTTTGAACGCGGAATGACGTCCTCCTCCCTTATATAAGGACGATATACCACGACACCAAGGCAAAAGTACCGTACACGCCGATGACCGCTACAGATAGCTCGTACCCAGCGCCGGCCGACTCCGGTACCTACGAAGCGGGCCTGACAACCGTTGGCGAGTTTGATACAGTCGAGTCGTATTGCCGGTACTTCAACTGGCTCAAGCCGCCGTCCAAGCTGGAGCGCAATTCGAACTACCACCTGTTCAAGTCGGGCATCAAGCCGATGTGGGAGGACGAGGCGAACGCGAACGGCGGGAAGTGGGTGCTCACGATGAAGAACAACCCGGCGTTGCTCGACCAGTGTTGGCAATGGCTCACCATGGCACTTGTCGGCGAGGAGCTCGACGAGAGCGACGAGATCTGCGGCGCAGTCGTTAGCTTGCGCTCCAAGGTCGACCGCATCCAACTTTGGGCACGCTCAAAGGACGACGTCGAGAAGGTCAACGGTATTGGACGCAAACTCGTCAAGCTCCTCGACGTGTCGGAAGCGGATGGGATCGGGCTTGAATTCCAGGTAAGCCACCCCCCCTTCCCCCCTTCAACTCTCCTCCTGTGTTGGTTCTCATGTTCTCTGTTAGTACAATACGGAAGATCGTCCGCTCCCGAACAAATTCCTTTCGATACAGGCGGTCCCTCAATCGTCCTTCCGGCCCTCGTTTCACAACAAAGCAGGCAGTCCAGTCAACGGCCCAGGCGAAGGCTCCGGGCCTGTTAGCGCTGGCCCGGGTGGGGCATTTGCGGGCTTCGGCGTCAGCGGTGTGCTCGGAGGCGGTGGCGGCGGTGGGCGGCGGGGGTGGCTGGCGCTCGAAGCGCACTGGTGCCGGTGCGTCTTAGCTATGAGACGACTCGGATATGTACATACAGACGTCCGCATGCGGGCGTTGGAAGTCAAGGTGAGATGTAAGCAGGCTGTATCAGTTGATGTGATGTACGCTATGTTGTTGTGCACCTGTTGCAATGGGCTGCGCATGTCCTGCACTCCTGCACTCCGAGGTCATCCCTTTAGTCTGCCTGGCTGTCACAAAGAGTGATCTGAAAGGAGGGATCCTGGTCTAGCGTCGCCTCATTGGCATAGTGCGCGGATGCTTGTAAAGGTAATATTTGTTGGTGGTACGAGCCAGACGTCTCTCTCATTACAACTGCGAGGCTGTTTCAAATTTTCTCGAGATGTTTTTACTCAGGCTATCAAGCTACTCGACTATTCGACTTTGAGATGTCGCAGGCCGTCAGCATCGGCACACTGTACACACTAGTAGGAACGTAGAAATGTAGGTTTGTCGTCACGTGCAGAGTAATGGGGCCAATATCAATCTGACCCTACGCAAGAGGGTACTCAGAGGGATGGAATAACTACTGTAGCATGCACAAGCTCATAGAATAGTGGCAGCGAGTATGGAATGTATCAGTCAATTCTGTGCGAACCGAGATTGCCAATGAATGCCTCCAAGCATTGAGATATTGAGACCTCGCGAACGAGTTCAATACAGATGAAGGGTAAATTCAGGCGTCCGAAGATACCTTGACAATTGGCACGCTTCCGTGCCCGTGCCAGACCCAATATCACGCACGTTTATTCTCGATCTCCGCTTGACCCCATCGCCATCAGGACGTTTTGACTTTAGTGAAATTTAAAGTACCTCCCTCAGCGACGGTCGCATGCTCATGCTCGGCAGCAGAGCGCTCCACTTACCCATGTTTCTACGTGACCAAATCATAATGATGACATTGCGCGTGCTGCGGCGCCGGCACTTTGTAGATTCCACCATCTCTTCGAACGCCTCATTGCCAAGTATAACGCACCGATGGTGGCTACCATATGAGACCCGTAATTGGGAGCATTGCGGGGGAGCATATTCAGACTGTACAGCTACTCCGTCGCAACGGTGCAAGACCCGAATGTCCGGGGGCAATTTGCAGAGAACTCCACCGCATTCCGCTGACTGCATATGATGGGGCTATGTCGAAGTAGTCCAGAAATGAATCGAGTACGATGCCGACGACATCAATTCCAAGAATCGGGGGAGGTATGACTCCGTTGTACCTTGAATCGAGGGCTATTCATCTCGGAGATCTATGTCCTTCGACGATTGCTTGGGCACGGTGCAAACGTAGACGCGCAAGCAAGGAACGGCCAGACCTCGTTGCACCTGATATCGGACTTGAGGTGCCTAGAGCTAGCATGCCTACTGCTCGTGCTGATATAGAAGCGAAGGACAGGTTGGGCAAGACCCCATTGCAGGTTGGGGAACAACAACACGAGGGGGATTACTGTTAGAACACGGTGCCAAGGGAGAGCGCATTTACCATGTCAGAGTAGATCTACTCTATGGGAGCTAGGATTCCCCTATCGCTTGCCCCTTTGTTATGCTGTATGCCATCCCACACGGATCTACCTTTCTTGCATACTATATGTGAGTCAGATCAGTGTTGCAAGACGAGATTCCGCGATGGATATGGATAATGGGCTTGGTTAAATCACGTGATTAGACATACGTACACTTTCAAACATGGCCAAACATGGCCAATTCCAACACTGCTCACGTTCAGGTTTCAGTTCAGAAGGTTCGCAAACAGTCTTCCACCATTGTAATGCCCAAACCTCTGAGTCTGGGAACTGAAATAATTTATACAGGCCTCTTCGATTTTTGGCTGCGGCTATCTACTTATAGTCATCGTCTGTTTCCGCCCATCGCAACACTGAGCGGGACTTGAGCGGGATCTCACCATCTCAATGTGGCCTCCTCCAGACAACCCGGCTAATGTAGCAACTCTTCCCTACTCGCACATCATTCCGATTCAAGCCTCGTCAACAGAAGGTGTACAAGTCGATGGCGACGGGCGCCTGTGGCATAGACCATGCTATTGTACGGCGGATGTACAAAGCGCAGTGTCCATGTACTAGTACAGCACCTGCTTGCAGTATTAGGCTGGAGATGTTTGCAAGCATGGCAACACGAGAGGCGTCAGCGGCGGTGGGCCCTGGAACGGGTCACTGGGGCCTTGCTGGCAAGGTAGTACTGGTGCTGGTGCTGGAGGTGGGACTCAGGGATGCAAGATTTAGGGACCCCATGATGGGGTGTTAGAGTACTTGAGCTGGGCGCTGAGCGCTGAGCCCCCGTTGGTTGGGTCTGCCTCCCTGAGCACCCGAGGTTTCGGAATTCATGAAAGTCATGGACGCGGGGAACATGCAGGGGCAAGTCGCGATGCTATTCCTCTTTGAGGACTATCGATCGAGTTTCCACCACCCAAGGATCATAACAAACATACTTGAAAGTTAATAAGACTAGGATATGGAACCACTCCATGTGTCCCATTCACCAGAGCGAGGCTATCAAGGCAGAGTCGGGGAGCCGCAGAGGATCTAGGGTGAATCGGGACCCCCACATTCGATTGCTCTTCGTGCTCAAGCGCCCAAGTACCGCAGCCATCATGCTAGACACGGGGAACGTGATCGTTATGAACGAAAATGATGGATCAGCGCTACCCGAAAGCAGGTATTCAAGTTCATAAATGTTCTCATTCACCCTCTCTTTCTTACTCGTGTTTACTCGTGTCCAATATATAATATATATAGCGAGACATGCTAACAAGTGTGAAGTGTGATATTACAGAACGTGAGAACGCCAGAAAAGCGAGTGAAAAAAAAGGAGCTAGGAGCTGCAAAGGCAATGATTAGTATGCCGGGGACATCACTACTCAAGACGTAAGAGAATTCATTTCGTACAGTACTTCCTTTTCAAGAATCCTAGGAGGTACGGGGAGAGTTTCTAAAATTCATGAAAACATGCTGTATCTACTAGTCTAAAAACGAGTTGGAGGAGTGGCGTAGTCCTTGGGATTGAGTTTGCACCTTAAGATAGGACATAATTTCAAGGTCTGCTCAAGTGTTTCAGGCCATACTAGGGTCGATCGTGATGTCCTGGAATATAAGGCAGTGAAGGTTGGCAAATGTTAGTGAGGCAGTGTTGAAGCGTTGATGGATGGGATGGCGCATCAGGGTGGACTGTTCTAAACGCAACGAGATCCGGGAATCGTCACCCCTGCACCACGTTCTGATGCTTTCTTGGGAGCACCAAGCGAAAGCAGTCAATGGTTAATGTCTCTTTACCCCGGTTTCTAGCTTCCTCCGCATGTCTAAGGTGTTCCCTAGTTTAAGCCCAACCTAGAAGCATCCAGAACAGCACAGTAGATCGACTTGGAAATGCCCTTCTCTGTGAGACCCTTGAGCGTCTTGTTCGCGACTGCCAGGCGTTGTACTCCCTATCGGTCACAAAGACATGGCATCAATCCCGCTTCTGCTCGAAATTATCAAAACAAGATGTTTGCTGGTTTCCTGGAAGTCCTCCGGGTTTGCGTGATGGGCGGAAGAGACAGTAAGCTGAGTGGTAGCGATAAACAGGCCAGTAAAGGTGATAGCATCTGCGGGAGGAAATCCTTGGGTGGCATGGAGTGGAATTCCACGATCGTCCGCATCTTCCAAAGCCGACAGCTCACTGGTTGCACGCACTTTTTTGCACATTGGGATGGCCCGGAGACCGGACGTTACCTTCGACACGGCGAAATAGGTAGTCCCTGCAGCTTCGAATGGCCGATGAACCATGCGTGGAAGAACCTTTTGAGCATAGATCTCGCCAATTATTCCAAGTCTTCGCTTTCACTTATCAACTTGCAAGGTTCGCGTTGCCAGTGAGCATCTGTGGCGGCGGCCCCTTCTACAATGAATTATTTCAGGTGACCCGTTTGTGACTTCCGCCGCCGTGAGTAATCTGTGTTCATTCTTCAGGTGGACAACAAAAAGCACATGTAAGGAGACCACCACCACCTCGGATTCCGTGTTCTGTCTGTCATTCTCAACGAATTTTTTTTTTGGCAGCTTCTTCGACTTGAGATGAGGGATTTGACATGATAAACGTGCTGTTCCAACAGGACACAGATGAGCGCAGATGAACCCCATATCTGGGAATATCTCGAGAACCTCCCCGTCGAGGCCGAGTACATGGCTGCAACAAGGCTCAGAGAGAGAAAGAAAAAGTAGATTGGACGTTATGGACTGTTTCTCTCCTGAGTCCATGGCACTCGGGCAAGTGGGTATTTCAACTAGGACTTAAAGCTGAGAGGTCGCTTGCACAATCCATGCCCAGGTTCCCTTTGGAAGACCAACGAGATGAGGGCACCTCTTCGGTAGAAAAGGGTATTGAGTGAATCATTTGCGGGGCCATGGCTCTCAAGCAGCAATAAGCCTGAGTTGATATTTGTTTGGATGGATGAAAATGTCACAGTCACGGTGAGCAAGATAACCACCACGAACCACGATTCGCCAATGACAGCCGCTACGCCACCCGGCCGTGTCTCCCACCGCGTTTCCTGTTTTTCAGTATACTTCCTTGCGGACAAGAAGAGCTAATTTCACCATAGCCAAGATGACGTAGTAGTCGTAGGTTTTCTCGACTTTGTTTTTGGGGCACATACGGTACTCCTCTGGGCAACCACTGGCAGACACCTGCTCTCTTTGCGGATGGCCGGAGGGTAACACCTGATGAAAGGAACGTCCTTCAACTGAGATAGACGGCCAAGTTCTTTTACTCACCGGGAGCTACACGGGTTGACCTAGCCATACATTGGAATCCATGTACGAGTTAACGAGCGAGGTAATGTCCTGGGGCTGGTACGTGCCGGTGTCAATAACACCTCGAATACTTTTGCGTTTCGCCAAGGCATTGATCTGTGAGATTTTATAAACCTGGGTCGTCAGCTTGAATATTCATATAACACATGGTACATGGCGCACCATCTCGAGAAGGAGACCTTTTGCGCCGACATCACGGCCAACACTGTTTTTGACCTCATAAATCAGTTCCGTCAAGCCATAGATGAATTAGGTAGGTGACCTGGAGGATGGAGGATGGGACTTCATTGGGTCGGGCGCAGGGAATGCTCAAAAATGACATCTCCGTTTCGCTCCCTATCCTTTTCCCGCAGCCCGTTAGCAAATGGAAGTTGAACGTTGTATATTTTATTGCTGGTATGTATGACAGATAATATGTGGATGCTTGCGAGGTATCTGGACAACGTGGGTGCTACAGGAACGACAAAGTACCAAAAATGAAAGCGACGCAAACGCCGTTGCGTCGACCGTAAGGTATCACCATTTGGTGTTCCGATTGACCAGACCGGAACAATAAATATAGCGGTTAGGCTGATAAGTTAGAGTGTTGTAATCATGACCCCGCCTCCGATGGGACAGTAAAAAAAATGTAAAGATGTAAAAAAGAATAAACGGAAAAACGAAAACCCGAGTACACCCAGTCAGGGTCGTGCAGCTGATGTGAACGGTGGCGGATTGGCGCCCGCATTGCTCATCTGGCGCGTGCGCTTGAGTGCGGAGCGCAGTGGGGGCTTGGGAACGAGCCGGTGTTGCATGTCAATGCGCATACCCTCCTCGTTCATCCAACCTTCGCCATAGTCTGGATAGTTCGCAAGGTCTAGTGGATATTCCTGTCCTGGAGGTACCGGTTTGTAATCTCCCTTGTTCGTCCAAAGTTGATCTCTGCGTGCGAAGTGATAACTCTTCGATCAGTATGAAAATGGGATGGACAGACGGGGGAACATACCCGCGGCGATTGTGCCAACCTCTGCGCCTCTCGTGCATTGGTATCGGAGACGGACAAATCAAATTCTCGTCATTGAATCGCACACGTGTAGACACGAGGGTTCCTTGACCACGCGGCGAAGATTCTGACGCACGGCGTGCGGTAGCAGGAGGGGGAGGGACAGCTAAAGGAAGTGGATCCGTAGCCCGGCGCACAGGGACAGGAGGTTGAGGCACAGAAATAATGGAGTTGCGATGAAAAGATTGTGGAGGTGGCTGAGCCAAGAGAATGGAGTCACGGCGAACTGGTTGAGCGGGTGGTTGAGTTGCGGCGGAGATTGGATCCCAGGGCACAGGTTGAACGGATGGCTGGGGCGCAAGAGAAACCGATTCACGGCGAGCTTGTTGGACAGGCGGCGGAGCCGGGGGAGACACGGAGTCACGGCGAGGCCTTCCCGAAGTGTATGACGGTGGGGCAGAAGGTTGTCCTGAAATGCCAGAGTGGGCACCAGGTGACGTCGACAGTCCTGGAGGAAGAACAGGTCGCTGCTCTCGCTCGAGGGATGGGCGACGGGGCGCCACAGCACGTCCAGCATAACCAGAATCTTGCCGCTGAATAGGGGGGCCAGATTGAAGCACGAGGCTATCGCGAGGCATGGGCGTCTGGGTATCCTGAAGGCGTTGCACGGGCGCTGATGGCCGCGTGGGACCAACGATCCCCGTCGACTGAGAGATCGTCCGCGGGGCAATGACACTAGCCTGCGGCTGTGTAGTAGGCATAGGCGGAGGTAGGATGCGACGGTCCTCAGAGACAGGGGTTGTTCGAGATGACATCATGGCGTAGTACCGTTGCATGGCGGTTGCCCCCGGGGCAGAATCTTGACCAGCATACGGACCGTCAGTGATGGTACTTTCGGTGTCAGAGTCTGATGACACAGAGCCTGCATAATGAAAAAGTCAGGATAATAGAAACGACCACATTGAACGATCACACCTTCGGGCAAAGCCACAGCAATAACTCCGGTGTTATAATTTTTTTGAGCCTCAATGAGAGCTGGTAGACTAGGCGGGACAATTCGGGAGGGTGAATGATCCGAGGAATCCGAATCAAAGCCATCGTGTCTGATGCCATAAACGCTCTGAAGAGTCTCAAGACTACTCCTAGCGAGGATAGAGGCATCGTCTGGAGCAGAGAAGAAAGAATCGTCGTCGTCATAGAAGTCGGATTTTGACGAGACGGAGGCTTCATACACAAATGTGTTCTTGGCACCAGAGGGGTAAATATTGAATTTCCGCGAACCATTTGAACTTTTCTGTTCGTATGCAGTGTCAATTGCCGAGCGATGAATGAAGTTCGAGGGGTTAAAGAACGTCTCGATGGGAGGTGTGGGGGCTTTTGAAGCGCTCGAAATATGGGTAAGCATCCCGCTGGGTTTCTGTTCTGAAATGGCAGGAGCTAGGTAGGAGCTGGGAATGTTCGTAGTGTTATCGAAGATACGATGTGCCCTATTCTGAATGTTCATCATGAAGTTCTGAGATGTTAATTAGCCTCTTCTGAGGAGAAGGGGAGGGGGCTGGGCAAACCTTGGCGGGCACACTACGAGAGATCCTAGAGGACGCCATAGAGCGAGCGAGAGGGCACGGTTAAATGGTTGGCGTTGAGGGTTTGTGGGAATTTTTGGGAATTCGCCGAAGCGAGGAGGTCTTATGGTTGGAGGAAAAAACCCCGTCAGCCCAGTAGATCATGCTTTTAACACGAGTTCGACATTATTAGGGGGAAGGCGTTGATGGGTATCTGAAATGTAGACCCAGAAAGGAGTGTTACATACACGCGCGAACAGCGAGGAGCGATCTCATAAACCCGGCGTGATATCTCGGAATCCAGAGGCTGGAGGCTGGAACGTGAACGTGAACGTGAAGATGAACCCGACTGACCTGATCCCTGCTCGTTTGTTCCACATAGAACTAAACTAAACTATGACGGTACGCTGAGATCCAAGATATGAGATCCGAGGCACACCACACGTGATACTTTCTCACGCCCTACCGCTCTCAACTCGCTCCGCCCCGCTCGGACGACCACAACGCAGACAACAGAAGAGCAGAACATCATAGGACAGGACAGGGTACGGCAGGGCTCTCATTCCAGTACCACTTCACATTGAAGGTGCTGCCAGCTTCTTCTTGGGTTGTGGGTAGATCGAAAAGTTGCTATTGGTCGCAACTACCCTATCTGGCTGTCCAGCCCTGTTGCTAAAACCACACTCTTCTCTTCCCTTCTCTGCACCTGAACGCCAACAACTATGCAAGCGTTGCATCAGGAAATTCTTCCGCCAAGTGGCGTAGAGTTTGCCACAACTCTCAAACTTACACCATCTACTCTTCCGGAAGCCTCCCTGCCCTCAACCTCGACACCACAAGACCAACCTTCCGGGGGTGCACTCTACAATCTCGTCATCGCTCGCGCCAATATCCTACGAGTATTTGAAGTCAAGGAATATCCCACTCCTGTATCACCCCAACTGGAAGACGAACGACAACGGAGGGCCGATGTAAGAAGGGGTACAGAAGCGGTTGAGGGCGAGGTCGAGATGGATGGACATGGCGAAGGTTTCGTCAATATGGGTTCTGTCAAGGTGATTTCGGATACTTTTGTGTCTATGTTTGGTCCCTCCCCAATGACAGACATTTGCTATCACTCGATTTTCGAGCTCTGATTTTTGGAACAATTGAGCTGATTGTCCCACATTGCCGCTCAGTTTACAGGTCCCCAAGGCCCTGGCCAGCCATCGACCGTTTCCCGCTTCCATTTTGTCCGTGAATACCGTCTCCATGGGACGGTCACTGGGCTGGAGAGCGTCCGCATCATGTCATCATACGAAGACCGACTCGATCGTTTGCTTGTGTCATTCAAGGATGCGAAAGTCTGTTGACGTCGCTTTTTTCATTCATTCGCCGACCAAAATCAACTGACATCACCCAGATAGCCTTATTGGAGTGGTCCGCTGCCGTACACGACTTGATCACAGTTTCTATCCATACGTATGAACGCGCCCCTCAGCTCGTGAGCACCTGACAAAGCACCCTCTCCGGAAGTCTTACCTCCATCCTTCATTCCCTCATCTAGCTCTCTCTCGATGCGGCCTTATTTAGATCCGAACTCCGGACGGACCCCGCATCTCGGTGCGCCGCATTGTCGCTTCCAAAGGATGCCTTCGCCATATTGCCCTTCTACCAATCGCAAGCGGATCTCGACGTCATGGAACAAGATTATAGGGCAAGGTGTGTTTGACGCATTGCGAAGCTCATGATTAAGCTCACAGCGGCTAGGGACGTACCTTATTCCCCCAGTTTTGTTCTCGATCTGGCAGCTTGTGTGGACGGGCACATCAGAAATGTCGTCGATTTTGCCTTCCTCCCTGGGTTCAATAACCCGACCGTTGCCGTACTGTTCCAGCCTCAGCAGACGTGGACTGGGTGAGGCGCTTCTCTGTCCTTGATTCGGGTCTTGTGACTATCAACCCCATAGTCGTTTAAAAGAGTTCAAGGATACAATGTCGCTCTACATCTTCACCCTCGACCTCGTTTCTCGCACATACCCAGTCATAACAAAGGTTGACGGCTTGCCTTATGATTGCTTATCTCTTATCCCATGCTCATCAGCACTGGGCGGAGTCGTTATCTTGACGAGCAACGCAGTCATCCATGTTGATCAGGCGACGCGGCGTGTCGCCCTCCTTGTGAACGGCTGGCAGCCGCGCGTGAGTGACATGCCCACCCTCCCCACGCCTGTGGGCATGCATGAACTGCGCCTCGAGGGTGCGCGGATGGCATTTGTCGAGGAAAGAACCCTTTTTGTTGTTCTTGTAGATGGCACCATTTATCCCTTTGAATTTGTCGTTGATGGCAAGGTGGTGTCGCGCCTCGTCATTGGCACGGCACTAGCGCAAACAACCCCTCCTACAGTGGTCCGTAAAGTACACGGCGAGCATTTGTTCGTCGGGAGCACAGTGGGCCCATCCGTACTACTTCGGGCCGCAAGCGTAGAGGAGCCTGTCACTGACGCAGACGACATGGCCACTTCTGGCCCTGCTGCGGTTGTTGACGCTGGAAACTCGATGGACTTGGACGACGATGACGGTGTGACACAAACGCGCGCATGGCGCCGTCGATCACTAATGAGTCCGTTTCACAGATATATATGGTACATCAAGTCCCGACCCGTTGCCCTCTACCTCGACTGCGCCATCGGCGAAGACGCGGACCGTGATCCATCTCTCCCTGTGCGACTCGCTTCCCGCGTATGGGTCAATCTCCGACTTGACATTTGCCCTCGCGAAGAATGGGGTAAGCCCCATGCCGGGCTATCTCTGCGCCACCATGCTAAATAAATGCCCCGTGTTCACCTCGCTGCAGGACCGCTTCGTGCCGGAGCTCGTCACCTCAACAGGTTCCGGCCCACTAGGGGGATTCACCCTCTTTCAGGTCCGTTGTTTCTAGAACCCCTGACCCTGTCAGCCACTCGCTCACTATATCACACATCCATATCTATCAACCTGGAAGCGTGATCTTCCGACCCGCACGAAGCGCAAGTTGCACGCCATCGGCGGTGCACGAGGCTTGTGGTCGTTCTCTGTGCGCACGGCGGTTAAAATCAATGGTGTGCCGTACGACCGTCCCGCGAACCCATACCACGCAGAAAACGACTCCTTAATCCTCGGAACCGACGCTATCCCGTCGCCGGGCTTCTCGCGTGTGCGCATGTCTCCTCTCTCACAAAATATCGACCTTACGTGGATGCGGGGCAGTTTGGGACGCGCAGCCCCAAGGGGGATATTACGATCACGACTCGCGTACAGGGCGTCACTGTTGGTGCCTCTTCATTCTTCCAAGGCACTGCCATCCTGCATGTGCTCTCAAATGCCATCCGGGTGCTCGAGCCGGGTGTGTCGCATTAAGCCTCTAGGCGATCCTATATTATAGAGTACTGATATTGATACCATCCTGCGATAGATGGCACGGAGCGGCAGATCATCAAAGACATGGAAGGCAACAACCAACGACCCAAGATCAAGTATTGTAGCATTTGCGACCCCTTCGTTTTTATCCTACGCGAGGATGATACCATCGGTTTGTTCATTGGAGAGCCTGAGCGTGGCAAGATACGACGGAAAGATATGTCACCCATGGGAGAGAAAGTTAGTCGCTGTCACATACCTTCTTTCCTGGACACTGATCGTCTTGCGGAAGACATCACGTTATATTGCTGGCTCATTCTTCAACGATACAACTGGCTTGTTCAAAACTCACATAAATGAGAATGCATCTGCTGCGAATGGCGACACACAACCTGCTACATCAACCCTCCAAGCAGTTATGGCCGCTGGTCAAAAAACCCAGTGGCTCATGTTGTGCAGGCCACAGGGTGTTGTAGAGGTCAGTACGTGTCACGTGATACTCTCGGTTCCTCATCAACCGTTGCGTTTGTGCGTAGATCTGGACCCTCCCCAAATTGACATTGGCATTCTCTACCACCGCGATTGCATCCCTTCAGAGCCTCCTTGTTGATTCATTCGATCCTCCAGCCCTATCTCTTCCCCAAGATCCTCCGCGTAGACCTCAGGATCTCGACATTGAGCAGATTCTGGTCTCGGCCATTGGGGAGACGGAACCTTGGCCATACTTGCTGGTATGTCTGTTCTTGATATCAATAGCCAATTTTTTTTTTAAATGGACCCCAACTTGTAGGTATTTCTACGATGCGGCCAACTCGCCATTTATCAAGCCCTCCCTGCCGAACCCAGCTCAGAACCAATACCGCCTTCACGGGCCAGCACGCTCGCCGTCAAGTTTGTCAAAACGCTTTCGAGAGCATTCGAGCTTCAACATCCGGAGGAACAGGAAACCTCCGCCCTCGCTGAACACCGACGCATCTCGCGCCAATTAATTCCATTCACCACATCCCCAACGCCTGATAAGACTCTATCAGGGGTGTTCTTGACGGGAGAGAATCCGTCCTGGATCTTGCAAACTGATAAATCGAGCGTCAAAGTGATTCTTTCAGGGCACGCTCTCGTACACGCGTTTACTGCGACTTCCCTTTGGGGTTGGAAGGGAGACTTCTTGTTGTATTCTGATGAGGTGGGACAGATAATCAACTATACCAACGTCGATATCTAACCAATCTCGACAGGGCCCAACACTGCTCGAATGGATGCCAGACATTGACTTGAATCTGGGCATGCCATCGCGACATATTCCCCAGGGTCGGTCGTACACGAATATCGTGTTCGAACCGACTAATAGTTTATTGGTTGCCGCCTCACTCATGCAAGCTCAATTCTCATCGTACGACGAGGAAGGGAACGAGATGTGGGTTCCAGACGGTGAGTACCACTTTGTGTATATGGTGTTCTTGAAGTATTTAAGCGATTGTTAAGCGCCCAATGTTTCGTATCCGATGAGCGAATGCTCAGCGATCGAGTTATTCAGCCCTGATTTCGTTGCAATTGATGGGTATGACATCTAGATACTGATGTTAGTTTTTGCTCTTACAAGCCGATATCTAGATACGAATTCGCGTCGAACGAGTTCGTGAACTCCCTAGCATGCGTGCCCCTGGAGACCTTGAGTACCGAGTCTGGACATAAACATTTCATTGCCGTAGGCACGACGATCAATCGCGGTGAAGACTTGGCCGTCAAAGGCGCTGTACGATTTCGTTATTTCAGAACATTGTCGCCCTCTTCTCATCTCCGTAAACAGACGTACGTTTTCGAGATTGTTGAAGTCGTGCCCGATCCTGCGTCGGATATGAAACGCAGCTTCAAGCTCCGTTTACGCTGCAGGGACGAAGCAAAGGGCCCCGTGACTGCCGTGTGCGGCATAGATGGCTACCTTGTATCGTCCATGGGCCAGAAAGTGAGCGAATTCCCCCGAAACATGTGAACACTTCTGATATGGTCGATGCAGATCTTCGTGCGTGCATTTGACCTCGATGAGCGTTTGGTGGGCGTGGCGTTCCTCGATGTTGGCGTCTACGTAACGACAATGCGTGCATTAAAAAATTTGTTAATCATCGGGGACGCCGTGAAGAGTGTCTGGTTCGTTGCATTCCAAGTACGCTTCTTCTAACTTCGGGTTTCAAGAAGATGTGCTAAACCAAACTGGCCTGACATAGGAAGATCCATACAAGCTCGTCATTTTAGCGAAGGATCCTCAAAAGGTCTGCGTAACCGCCGCCGACTTTTTCTTTGCCGACGAGCAGCTGTCTATTGTTACATGTGACGAAGAAGGCGCTATTCGGATGTACGAGTATGACCCACAGGGTAAGTGCAAAGCATTCTCGCTTTCTGCGCGAGAGTCCCTTCACTCCTGCCTCTCCTCTCTTAAGCTCCCGAGTCGAATCAAGGACAACAGCTGCTGTGTCAAACAGAATTCCACGGCCAGTCGGATTATCGTTCCTCAGTGACAATTGCACGTCGGATGAAAGGCGAGGACATGGTCGCGCCTCAAGCCAAGTTGATATGCGGTAAGCAGGTCCTAGTGCGCACGAATGCCCCCCCGGAACGCATCTGATCATCCGCTCTGTAGGGCATCCCGATGGTTCATTGACCGGCCTTGTGCCCGTCGACGAGGCGACATTCAAGCGCCTGTATCTTCTCCAGGGCCAAATCACAAGGAACGTCCAGCACGCTGCTGGGCTGAACCCTCGCGCCTTCCGGTGCGCATTTACATCAACTCTTTTTCCATATTCTTCTATTGCCGGACTTGGACTGATGATTTCCGCCTTTCTGTAGCATCGTTCGTAACGACTACGTTTCAAAGCCGCTGTCGTACGGGATGCTCGATGGTCGTCTACTAGCATCGTTTGAGGACCTCCCCCTGACAAGACAGAGCGAGATTACCCGACAGATAGGGACGGAGCGGACTACAGTGCTGCACGATTTGAATGAGTTTGGTGGGTCGTGGTAGCTGCAACTCTGTTCTAGTTCCTTGCACGTACATAGCGGTCGACGGAGTCCAACGTCTTCTTAATATCGATACACCTTGCCTATGGTCGCTTATATGATAAGTGATAACGTTAAGCGCCGTTGGCGCTGAACTATTTGTCTATCTGTTTATCATTGGGAATATCAAATTAGAATACAATAACAATACATGATAACTGCTTAGTACTGGTTAGTGGTTAGCTCTACATGTACAGAATATGTTATTTCTTTACGCCGAAACGACGATATCAGCGCAGATAACAGCTCAGGTGAGAGGTCCTGTCAACACTACAAGGAGGAAAGCTCTGTAGGGAAGGTATATGCTCAGGGTCAATTCCAAATCTTATAACCCATGAGGACGGAGAACTCCGAGTGCCAGAACCAGTTTCTCCAAACCTAACTTAAAACAGCACAGAAAATAGATAAAGCCGGGGAGGAACGATGAAAAAAAAAAAAAAAAACACAGGGGTGCTTGTAGCACTGGACGGAAACCTACGTTCAGCGGCTAACAAGACTTTATGGCATATTGAGCGAAAAAGGGCAGTGGTGCGCTTACCCCTTTGTAGAGTGAGACACTTACTTACCGATATCCATAACCCTCATCCCATGTCGTCCGATACGGGCGGGGATGATGTATACCACACGTCTACAGGTCGACCGTATATCTGACGGGCGGCGACAAAGAACCCAACGGGTGCGTATTTTCGAGAGCACTCGAACCGGAGCGTGCTCAGTCCCGGCAGTACTTCCTCGACCGTCAGCCCAGCAGCCTCTTCCAGAGCGCGCGCGACGTGGGTCCCCAGTTCCCCAGATATGCTCAGCTTCTTTACCGAGTTGCACGAGTGGAAGAGTTCCAGCCACGCGACGCTATCCATATCGTCTTGCCAGCCGCGTTGCAAGTAATCTGCATGGATGTAGAGATGCTCCACACCAACGAGGAGGCAAGAATGGCCGCATATCTGCGCCATGGAAGAGACCTGCCAATCTAACTTTCCGCACAGTATTCGCAACGAAAGGACATATCCAAAAGCGTCCGTGGCATCCTCCCCCTCCTGGGCCGCGCTCAACCAGCAACCGTAGGAGTACCCGCCTTGCGTGCCGCGCAGCGGTGCACCACCATCAATCCCATCACTCGATGCATTTTCAGTATGAGGCGGATCTACAGTTCCACGCGTGGCAACCGGCTGATCGAGGGTGATGGAGACACCACTTCCGAAAGAAGATTCCATTTCCGCTACCTTGGCTGACTTGAGTATTTCCATGCGACAAATGAACTGGGAAAGATTGGGAACATGAAAGATAAGTTGATTGAAGAACGTTATATTGACGCGGTTGAGTGAAGGGGCATCGATTCTGAGTACGAGGTCCTCGAGGTATTCGCTAACGCCTCGGAAATTAAAGCAGGTAAGCTTCGAAAGGATGATGCGATCCAGCGGGGGTCTGGGCCTGCGTCCCTTATCGCGGTGAGAGGTTGGGGAGTGGAATTCGATGGAAAGCGTTCTGAGGTCGGTCAATGCGGACAGGCATGAGGTCATTGCATGCGGTGGAATATAGCCGGCGTCAGGTACCTCCAAAAGTCGAAGAGAGGTTAGGTCACTAGCGGACGAAAGAAGTGTCGGTAGATCTGGGAATGGAATGCCGATCAAAGAGAGGTGCTTCAGACGAGGGGCAGATCCACCCAAAAACGTATTAGGAAGGACTGGCACCGTCCGTGTGTCCGACCAAAGCGAAAGCGATGTCAGCTGTGGAAATGGCACATGCATCTGTGAGGCTACTTTTTCCCATAAGGAGCTGGTTATGGCAATTTGGACCCCTCGAACGCGATCAAGGTGCCCGAGTGCGTCAAGGACGTTATCCTCATCCTCAAGAGCGGGTGGTCTGAATTCTAAACTGGCCCAGTACTTTATGACGATAGGCAAGGGTGGCCAGCAATCCAGAGTCCTCCTCACGGGAGTCCCATGTTTGCATAGAAGCCACAAATCCAGACGACGCGGTGACCCATATACAATATATCGCCACCTGCGGCACACGTGCACTAGCGTTTTCCAGTTCCAAGGGTTGTCCCCAAGTTCCTTGGAGGTTTGTCGGTAAAAACTGAATATTTCTAGGAGGATGTTGTCAGGGAGCGTCGGTATGGCTATGGCTCCGTACTGGCCTACCTCATAGAAGTGTGAGGCATTGTGGCAAGCACCCAGCGAAAGATCACCTACCCCTGACGCGCCGAGCTTCTTTGCAGGGACGTTCAAACGATTCTCTTCCCTCAAGGGGTATCCTTATCGGCATTGGGGAGGTAAATGACTGGCGATGCGTTTGACCCAGAGCTGATGGAGAACAAAGTTCAGGAGGACAGGCTAGGAGTTTCGTCAAACAGGGCTACGGACTGGAATGCTCGTTACGACTGCAAGTCAAACTGGGCGCTAATCTACCTCGAGTTTGGGAGCGGCACTATAGACGAGATGATTGTATGCCCTATGGAAACCCCGTGCCAGAATGTGCCAGTGCTGGGTTTTCCATTAAACTCAATGGACAGCGAACTGTAAGAATGTAACACTCGGCACTTGTCGGTTCAGGTTGATTGTGTATGCACAGAAAATAATGCGAGAGTAGGCTCCGTTCGATGAAATGAATGATGAGACACCTCGGAGCCACCGTAACCTTGTCTAGCTAGTATTTCGAGATGCAGAAGCGAGAAACGACGTCTGCAGGGGCAAGTCAAAGCTAGCATCACCAGTGCTAATGGGGATCATCCAGCCGCGAATGTGAAGCCTGGGTATTGTATTCCTCGGGCGATAGCGAGATGTGTGGTGTTGTTGTAGAGGTCAGTCATAGTGATACCTGACTGAAGAAAGCTCAGCTCAGGCACTCCGCAGCCCCAACTGTAGGGTCCTAAATTGCATTACCGAGTCCTCCAGCCTCCAGTACAGTACCAGTAATACCCTACCAGCAAAGGTCCTATAGTAGTGGCACGTGCCAGTGCCTACTACCACTGGCACACTTTGTGTTGCCAGCATTGTAGCATCCCTGGCTGGTGGCCCAAGCAAGTGAGTGCTGCACATAGGCACAGTACTTAGTACGTTGGCCGTACAACAGCATGATCTGTGTCATGGGTGCCCGTTGCCGTCGATATGTGCACCCGCTCCGAATCGAACATGATACGCGAGCAAGGAAGTGTGGCGTACTGGGCAGGGTTGACGGAGGAAGCCACTCGCCACGTACTGAGACAGCAGAGTCTGCTACAAGGCCAGTGCTGCATGGCAACGGACGCTGGATAGAACGAGTTAGTGGCAGAGTGTACCCTTGGATGATCCTGTTCGATGTTGATTTGACCCAGTGATTGTTTGGCTTTTGTCGTGGCGAATTCCCTGAGCCAACCATGGACTAAATTTAGTTCATCAGGGCGCGACGGCGTCTCTAGAGATGTCGATGACGACCTCCAATATGATCTCTATCCTCAGCGTCTGTCTACGCTCTCCGCTCACAGACACACCCACGCTGTCAGGATCGATCCTTCCCTACTACCTCCCACCGCGGCAAAGTTCATCAAAAGTTCCTCAACGGTGCAGATCCCACTACCTCCGCTGCCGACGAGCCCTCAACCTCATTTTCGTCGCTCCATCTTCGTTATTCCGTGCCAGACGTCATATACAGCCATGACCCCCACCACCTCATCCCTCCATCGTCATTGCAATAGTGTGACTGAACAGCACACGCGCACGCTTCATCTCCCTCCCCGCCGCCATCTCTTTCATACATAGGATCGACACAGAGTGCAATCACCTTGAGAACGCGTGCAGTCGTGCCCCCACCGCTCTTCACGAATCCGTGACGAGCTGCCCCCTCACTCTCCCCACTAGCCACGCAGGGATAGTCCACCACGACGTCAAGGAGCGCGTGCGGAGAGAGCACGAGCGCGGTCGGATGGCCCGGATGTGTGGCACGAGTCGTCAGACTGTTATGAGAATACCACGTTTGTGTCCTTTCTTCATTTGTTTTTCGAATTTCCCCTCCCCCCTATATTTCTCTCTGTCATCATGCTTGGGTTGGGTTGATGGAGTTGCCGTGTTTGTTTGCAGATTTTCTTGGGATTCCTTTGGATGAGAGCGTGCTTCGCGCACCCAAAACTGGTCTTCTAGGTAGATACAAGACGCAACCTGTACCTCATTGTCTTTCTATGCATCAAAGTAGTTGTATCACACAGGTGAGCATGGATCTTCACTGTGCTTGCTTGTCACCTCTTGGTAGAGCTTTCTTATAGGCATCTACGAGAGTGGTGTAAGGAACGGCCTTACCCCTGCGCTCGGAACGCGCTGGTCCGTGCTATCCGGGAACGTGCAGACGCTCGCTCGCCTCCTCCCTCCTTAGTCTTCCACTCTCGCCGCCATCATCCTCCCCTCTCTTTGTCGCTACCTGTCCCTTGGACTCTGGACCGGTCTCGTCGCCCCAGTTCTGCGTCCGCCACAACCTCTCTCGCGTCAGCTCGTGTGTCGAACGCGAGCTCTCGTCTCGCTCCGCCCACGTCGCAGCGCACCAGCAAAAGGAACTCCCTCAGCTTCCTCTCATGACTCACCATTCTCTTTCATCTCGACTTTCCTCTCATCGCCTCGTCCTCGCTCGCACAGCCCCTCAGAATCGTCCAACTAACTCCCGTGCCGCCCGTCGCTGGCACCGCCCTAGCCCGCGTCGAGTCCACTCGTCCTTTTGTGCGAGTGGCTCCTGCGTAGCCCGCATCTTCCGCGCTTGACGGCTTGACGGACTCGCGTCGTTGCCGGCCAACGAGATTGGAGGAAGTTTGACGGACTCAGACCCGGTTTGGTATAGTTCGTGCGCCCTACGTTTTCCCTTGTTTCTCCTTCACCGCCTTCCCTTCATCTGCTATGAATGTAGAGCCCCGTAGGCGCACTCGGCGCCGTCCTCTTACATATCTTTTGCCTGCACGGAACGCGTCCGTGTTCTCTCGCGTTTGCCCCAAGCATCCCCTTTTGCTTCCTTCTCTCTCCCCTCTCATCTCTCTCTTGCCTGGTCTTCGGCTTCCCACACTGCAACTCTTGCGTTCCGTTCAGTGGTCTCTTCCACACCCTCCTCAATCGCCAACAGCACCACAAACTAAGCACCCTATTTTGACATCCCGCCTGCCTTTGGTGAAGGCATGAGGGGAGATAGGGGGAAAACGATACTTGAAAAAAAAAAAAAGAGCAGCTTAGCCTCCTTGTCTGATTGGTAACTAGTAGTGCCAGTAGTTGATTATTGTTATCGAAAAATCGTGATTATAATATACCCCTCTTCGAGCACAGCTTGACGGGCTCTGGCTCTGTCTGGCTCGATAGAGGGAACGAGGGCTTGTTTGTCCCTAATCCGACGAGATATCTATGACCTCGTCATCGCCAAGTGCAATCATTTCCGAAACTGAAGGCGAACGCAACGATGTCTTCGTCTTCCGCGGGCTTTTCCTCAGCGTCCGATGGGTGACCGCTGGAGCCCCCCGCAAATTGCCCTTCCACTCTGCATCATCTCCCGACTCAGAATCGCCGTCGCCGTCACCGTCATCTAGCACATCGTAGGTCCGCGCTGAGACCGGGACCAAGGACGATGATGATGACTGATGATGATGATGATTCGAACGACGACGTTTGGCCGGCAACGACTCAAGCTCATTCTCCAGCTCGATCACGTCCTCCTCTTCCTTCCCATCCTCGTCGCTGTAGTCTGCGACGTCTGCGTCCTCCTCATCTTCTAACCTCTGCATCGCCGAGCTACCATGACTTATGCGTCGACTCGGACGGCCAGCCCCCTTGCGTCGTTTCCTGCCGATGTCCGCTTTCATGGGGCGATCGCGCGCCACCCGTTCGGGCAGCAGGAAGTGGATGACGAGCCTCTGGCCCTCGTCCAGTCGCCTGGAGAGGCCACCCGGCTTGACGTACAGCTGCACCCTATATGGACCGTCCACGGGGAAATTATCCAGGAAACGCTCGAGCAGCATGTGCGTGATGAGAGTCTCTGAGTCCTGCGTCGTCCCGCGTCCCGCCCCCCCGCGCGCGCGCTCAGTTCAGTTCAACTCCAACCGTGCGAAGGAGTGTGAGAGGATTACGAGGGGGGAGACAAGGGACGTACAACGAGCGAAAGCGTCACTCTATCGCCTGGAGCGAGCTGAAGTATTTTTGCTTGTTGGCCGAACCCTCGCGCAGCTTGCGCGAGCTGCGCCGTGGTCACGTTGATCTTTCTGGAGTGGAAAACACGGACGATGGCGAGCACACGCTTAGCTTCGAGTGTGACGTCACTTTGAATGACCGACGCTGGGTCGCGAGTGCAGTTATCGCAGTGCCCACATCGTGTGCTGTCCTCCGCCCAGTCGCAGGAGGAAAAATATCTGTTCCAATGGTCAGCGCCGTGGAATCTGAGCAGATGACTGATAGCGCATTGTGGCACGTGCTTTGCAAATACTAATTTTCGGCACCCTTGATAATCCAAGCAGAATCTGATCATACCATTTACTAACCTGTGCATTAGTTAACACTACAAGCAAGGTAGTTGATAACATACTCCTTCGTTCCCAATCTAGGTCTTGTGAGCCTGGTGTACGCAGCGCATCTTGAAGACGATAATATAGTATACAATCAGCGGCCTTGCCATCACGTCCTGCGCGCCCAGACTCCTGATAGAAGGTTTCTACTGATTTCTAAAAACTTTCGATGAGAGGAAACCTCGTAGATGGGACACAGTTTTTCTACATACAGACACCTTGTAATGCATTCTTAAGCACGGCTCCCTAGAGAACCCTAGAATGGAAAGGACGAACCGAGTGGTGCAGTACGAAACGCACGTCCTTTTTATCGATGCCAAGCCCAAAGGCTACCCGTGAGATACGACATGACATTAGCATTTCACAGCTACAAGTCAGTGCGGCGGGATATACCAATCGTGGCACACATGACCTTGACTTTCCCTGAGCGCCACGACTCGTGCAGCTCCTCCTTCGACCTGTCGTTGATCTCCGCATGATACACACCCGTCTTGATTTCTCCCTGGCTCCTAGCATCCAATTCGTCCGCGATCCGTTCAGAGTCCTACATTTTAAATAATAATAAAAAGATCAACGGCGACATCGCGGTTGAGTGGAATCACTGACCGCACGAGAGAGACAGTACACGATCCCAGTCTCATCCGGGTGGTACTGTAGTATGTACTTCACCATATCACTCACGACCTGCGCAGAGCTCGAGGGCTTCGAAAGGACCTTGTAGTGCAGATTCTTTCGATAGAGAGGGCTCGTAAACTTCACGGTACCATAGGGCGCCGCGGCTAAAATGACTGATCGACCATATTCCACGATGGGGGGAAGGCGGGGAGTAATCATACCTCTACCGTCCGTAGGAGGTGCAAGACGAAGGATCGCGATGAGATCCCGAAGTACATCCGGTGGGCATGTCGCTGAAAGGGCGAGAATCGGCACATGCGGATAGAACCCCCGCAAGTTAGTCAGTTGCTGATAATCGGGACTAGATAAAAAAAAAACACAGAATTGGATCAGCTACGGCGTGCCATTCGTGTAAGCAAGGGAAGAAAAGACCGATAATCATGACCCAGCATTGACACACAGTGGGCCTCATCAATGACGAAGCGTGCTGCAGGGCAGAGAAAGGAGATATGAATATGATCGCGCGCCAAACACACAGAAGGATGGAGCGCCGCACCAACTCTGTTAGCCGCCACCATCTTCTTTACCACAGACATGAATCTCTTACTCTTTCCGATCCTCTCCGGCTGCCAGATCCAAATCCCACACCTCATGCTCAACATATATTAAGGCGGATCACGAAAGTGGCAGGGACGTACCGTGACATAGCAGAGCTTTACCTCCTTTGTCGGGTCCTTGCCGCCGATCAGGCGGGCATAAGCTTCATTCTTCTCTGCATCGGACATCGATGCGGTGAACATCAGCCCTTCAACTGTATCAGTGCCTGCCGTCAGTGATCTTTCGGGTGTCAACAAGGTCTTTGTTTTTGGCTGACTGTGATTCTCTCGTAAATGAAGGATCTGGTCCCTCATGAGCGATAGAAGAGGCGAGATCACCAGCGTGCACCCGGGCGTTAGCGTTGCCGGTAGTTGGTATGTGAGCGACTTCCGCCCCCTGACGATGGATTCATACAGCGATCGATGCGACGAGGGAGAGAGACAGAGAAAGGCCAAACTGACCAGTGGGCATGATACATATAATATCTCGACCATCCATGTTCGCGTTGCACACACTGTTCCCATAGATAATGATTCGTTTTTTGTCCCAGTTCCGGCGACCAGAGCAAACGAAGAAGAAAAAAAGAAAAAAGAAAGAAAGAAAAATTTTACGCACCCCTCTTGGGCCAACCGAAAGTTCTCGATCCCGAATACCTTCTTCATCTGTTCTCTCAATCGGTCTGACCACTCAAACTTATCAAAGTAGTTGCGAATCGCGGCACCCCCACTGTGGGGGAACCTCTCATCATCGAGGGCATTAAGCTGCTGAGTGAGGTCCTGGATGCTGTGGATCTGTTGCTTGCGCAAGTCTTCGATAGCGCGCATCTCTTCGTCCAACTGCTCCAACTCGGTCTGGTGAACCGCTCTTCGAGCCATCAGCTCCTCTCGAAGGTCGTTGGACGGTTCACGTAAACCAGAGCCAGAGCCAGACTGCCTGGTGGGCTGTGTGAAGCCATGATTCACCACTTGTTCAATCTGACGCACACGACGCGTTCAAACGAGTATATTTGATGATTTGGACATCGAAGGACGCACAAAGGATTCATCCGATGAAGTGTCATTCATGTCATTTCTCACACTGTGCTTCTGGCTCTTAGAAGACATTGACTAAACGAGGGTCAGACGCCGTAGAGGAGGTCTGTGCCCTCGAACGACGGAAGCGACCTTGTTGGCCTAGGAGGGCGTTTCTAATGAACGTGGGGGTGTCAGGGTTACGGGTTGGATATGGTAATGGTAACAAGCGAGAAGCGCGGTCAAGTGACTCGGGTCGACGGGATCAACGGTGCCGGGTTCTAACTCCGTTCAGCGACTTCATATTACATTGTACCGCATGTTGTACTGTACTCTGACGGTTCAGCAGACATCCACCTTCTATTCCCTCCCTGTCTACAAACGCATGATAAACTGCTTCACACCCGACATCCAAAGCGTGATATCATCTCCGCTCGAGCGCGTGAGCATGTCGACGTGGATGGCGAGTGCGAGCTCGCGATCATGATTTGCCATCGCTATACTACACTCAGCGCAAAATTCACCACAATGACACGTAGCGCACCTTTTGTGAGTTCACCCAGCTGCGCAACCACCGGTGGTGACAACGTCTCGCAATTCAGAGCGTCAAACAGGGGATTCATCCGGCGTTCAAGGTCCTCGACTAGGCGCCGCTGAGAAGCCTATCTCCCGTCTGTCAGAAGATATAAGTTAGGAACAGTATGAAACGACACGCACGGGAGTCGTCTGTTTCAGCTGAATAAGTTGTTGGTTGATGACATTGTAAATGGGTCTCAGCGAATCGGGAATGTGCGTCCGGTCACCAGGAGCTGCAGACTTTCCTTAGCCTCATTTCAACCACCACGAGTATGATAAACTTACGGTATTTAGGAGGGGGAGGTCCTTGGATAGCAGCACGGGGCGGGGGCACGGCAGCGTGTTGATCTCCAAGACTCTGGGGTTGAGGAACCCCTGGTCCTGGCCCTGGCGGAGGTGGAACACGGGCCGGGCCGGGGGGAAGCTGTGGCGCGAGGCCCGGATGCGGCTGTTGCTGTTGCTGCAGAGGTGATGTTACGCGACCGTAAGGACCAACAGGCGGCGGAGGGACCTGACGGGCTTGGGGAGGAGGCAGGACGCCTGCACCAGGGGAAGGAGTGGCACGCGCGTAAGGATTAGCAGGCGGCGGCGGAGGAGCTACATGGCCACGTTGCGGAGGCGGCGCATACTGCCCTGGAGGCGGCTGTCGCGGAGGTGGCTGCTGCCCCGCGGGGATTGGATTTGGTGGATGCGCCAGCGGAGGAACCGATCCTGGGCCAACTGGTGGGGCCGGTGGGTACGGTCCGGGTGCCGGGGCCATGTGCAGAGGCGGGACTGGAATGCGACCCTGCGCAGGTGGCGGAGGGGGACGCGCCTGTACACTCCCAGGGCGGGGAGGTGGAGGGCCCGGAGCCGGGGACTGACCGCGGGCGAAATATGTCGAATTAGATACAGAACCTTGGATTGGCGTGCCGTGCGGGAAAGGCGATGTAATGGCCGCAGGCTTGCTCGCGGATCCACTAGGGGTTCGTCGCTCGCCGACAGCTGGCGCATCGTTCCAGCCACCGTTCTCGCGACGTTTAGGTGGCGGCGGTGCAGTGGGCGGAGGAGTAGCGTTTGACGCACTGAAGGTCGGGGGAGGCTGGGGTACCATCTGACCACCATGGAGTTGCGGGGGAGGCTGGCCGTATGCATTTCCTGGGGGATACATGAGGTGTGTAGCCGGCTGATACGGCTGCGGTGGCTGGATAGGTTGTGCAGGCGCGTAAGGGTTGCTTGCAACAGGAGGAACATTGGTAGGAGCGTATGAATTATACGTCGGTACGGGAGGAGGAGCAGCTGCGAGGCTGGGTGTCTGCTGGACGGCAGGGGCATATGGATTGTATGAATATACGGAAGTGGATGTAGAAGCGGCCAAGGGAGCAGCAGTGGCTGTCGGAGCTGTAGAGGGGGCAGCGACTTGTATACGAGATGATGATGCGACTGGGGTCTCAGCAACCCCAGCGGCAACGAGAAGACGTTCCCTGCCAGCCACGAACTCCAGCTGCGGTAGCCCTTTGTAGCCTGCCGGGGTGAGCTTGAGGAACGCGACGGCGTGCTTGACGAGACCTTGTGTGGCAAGGAAATCTGCATATTCGAAGTAACGGTCGTATAGCGCGGACAGTTTGTACGTCCTGACAGCTGCATCCTCGCCCACGGACGCCGCTTGTTCCAGGTCCTTATCCACATACGACGCGGCGGCGCGAAAGACTGTGACCTTTTCGATGAAGGTCTGGAGTGCCTGTGCGTGCGCAGTGTAGAGCGAAATACCTGGCGCTGTCTCATCAGCCAAGATTCGTTTCTCTTCTTCGGTCAATTCTTCGATCCAGATATTGATGAGGCGTTCAAGGCGTCCGGCAGCGAGATACGCCAACGTTGCATTCTTCCTCAGCTCTGAAGCCTGAAGAGCGTATTCCGAATGGGCAAGGCTAGCTTGGAATTCCAATCGCGCCCCAAGCTGCTCCGCAAGCCCACCGAATTCATCCGCACTCGCGAAGGTGCACAAGACAACAAAGATCTCTTGCCAATCTTGTAAATCTGCATTCTGAACAATATCGGCCAGGTCGTTCGTCACGACCGATTGGAAAAGCCGCAAGTATGGCAATGCGACGGTGCGCTTTTCAAAGTAGGCTTTCTGCGTACGCGTGAGCAGCTCCGGTCCGCCCTTCACTGCAAGTAGAATTGCGTCGGCGAAGCGCTCCACAGAGAGACAGAGAGATACGGCGCTTTCAAAGTCGCCGACGACAAGTGCCTTGGTCACTAGGCGGTCCGTCTCACTTTCATCTGCCGGGTAGATGTGGAATGTATTGCTCTTGAGAGTGTCCGAAGCAGCAGCAGATGAAGGACGGGAGCCGATGGTGGCGGCGACGGACGAGTCAATACCATAATTGGTGTGTGGGACAACGGGAACAGCTTGGTTTGTGGACTGATTGAGCCCCATGGTACTGAAGAAATCTGCAGCGGCGTCTAGCTGTGGCGTGCCCACGGGACCATCATCATCGAACAGACTAGGCGCGGTAGTCGTAGACTCGGCATCTGGAAGTGGAGTGGCGTTTGAAGTGTCCGAGGCGGCGCCCGCGCTGACCTCTGAGGGGGTGGCATCAAGTAAGTCCTCAGCACTGACAGTAGGGCTTCTCTCCGGCTCCGCAAACGAGACAACGGGACCGTGCGGCTTTGCATCGCTAACATCCTCTTCGGAAGGTGATTTAACAATTGGCAAAGGAGTGCTCTCCTCAGCCGCAGACCTAAGCTTCGCAATGGCCTCGGCAACGCGTGCGGCTATTTCAGCTTTGGAGAAGCCTAGGAGCGTTACAAGTTCATCCCGCGAATCTGCGTGGAACAAACTGAGTAGAGCCTTCCATCCGCCAACGCTCTCAGCTGCCGTGGCTTCAGCCTCAGCACTGCGCTCGACTGCGACCGCAGTCAGATCTTGAGCGTCAATTGCTTGGCGTAAGCGCTCGGCACGAGCGACGACATTATCTTCAGTAGCTAACCGGCGGATGTGGACAACACTGCTTTGATGACGACCCTCCTTGTTTCCTAAATTCGACACAGACACGAATCTGCCGGAGTAGCCGAACGATGCGGAAGCCGGGCGACACAACCACTTCGGAGGCTGCTTGAGTGTGAACGAAGCCTGATTGGTCCGTGCGAAGCTTGGGTTATCGAATACGTCAGCACCATCTGGCTGAGGTGTCGCAGCTCCAAGTTCGCTTCGAGAAACTTCGTTAGTCGACTGGATGGAGTGGAGGCCGATGGTGCCATCGAAAAATGCGGTTGCCAGCAAGTCAGGATTGCGGGGGCACCATTGCACTTGGAAAGCCCAGTTGTCAGCTGAAGGAAGCTACGCCCTGAGATTAACATTCGAAGCACGTTCACGTGATAACGACGCGTACTTCGCCAATGATCTCAGATGTTTGTGGGTTCCAGCACAGCGCACGGTTATCCTTGCCACTTGACAGAAGAAGATCCGCATCTTGCTTACACCACGAGAGCGAAAGCACGCCTTTCTCGTGACCTGTGAGTATCTGGTAACATTGATAAGCTGATAAATGAGAACAAAGATGGCTGCTGAGCCCACCTTTTCCGGCGCGCGCGCATTACGCAAGTCCCAGACCATGATGATCGGTGAAGCATCATCTTCTGAAGAGGTGACTAGTCGGGTCGCCTATGTGACGATAATTAACACGGGTCATTTGTGAAATGGTCACCTACGAACGTTATCTGGGTGCCATCCCACATCACTCATCCCGCGACGCCCGGTGCCGGCCTGGGAGCCGCTCACACCGCCACCATATGCCAACGCAACAACCTCACGCTTGCCCCGAAGGTCCCATACCACGGTGTACCCAGTACCGCTAGACGTCGCCAAGACATGAGGTACTTGATTGTTCCACGCAAGCGCGCTAACTTCGTCGAGTTTTGAACTTCGAGTGCCAGGAGAGTAAGGTTTACTAGGGTCCTTAAGATCCCAGATGTAGACCTGAGAGCGGTAAGGATATGACTTGAAGATGCAAAGAGGGTAATACCTCTCCGTTGATACCCCCGGAGGCAAATAGAGTAGCTTGGATAGGATTGAAATCCAAGCCTCGAACGGGTCCAGTGTGCGTGTCATTCTTGAGTATGAGAGCCTCGGAAGTGCTGGAGCGACAACGTCATTCTCCCCGTCGCAGAGACGGGAAGCATGAGGACATACTTTACATGGGCTACTATTTTTGACGGGTCCCAGATACCAAGCTCTCCGTTTTCCATACCAGCAGCGATCACGCCTTCAGGGCGACTACCGTCTGCGTACCCCCAGGCGATGCGATTAAACCTGTCGTGAAATATTGTACCGTGCAAATTTTATGAATGCCTTGGGGCACACCTCGAGCTGTTCGCGACTGAGCCGCGCGGGCCATGTTGTCCCTCACCACCGAGGACATACTCTTGCTTGTTGAGAAAGTCGGGGGCCCATATTTCCAGTTGACTATCGTTTGAAAAAGACTCGTCGAGGGCACCGGCTACTGTGCCCGTTGCCAGCAAGGGCGCCGAGAGAGGAGACCAGGCAAAGGTGGACGTTCTGTGGATCTCCTTGAGTTTCATGATGGGCTTTAGAGGATATGTGATGGATGTGTTGTGCAAGGACGGTCGTGTCACGGTCGAAAATACCCGGCCCTAAATGAGGTCACGTCATTCCTTCCCGATATGGCAAGAACATAAGCGTATGCACGTGACCAACGCGTGACCAGTGCCGCCGTGGAACGCGTCTAAATAGCCAAAATTAGACTCATGGCCCCCTCGCACGTACACGTACAGCTTCAAGCCCACCTCCGTCTTCATTCTGCACGAGCGCCAGACTTCATCTTCTCTGGGTTCGACGATCCTCACACTGACTTCGATTCAGATGCCCTTCAGGAAAACGCCGAAGCCAGGTGTGATCCATCTACTAGGTTCTCGTCCCCCAAAGGACAAATGAGCGGCTAGAACACTGCCAAAGGCCTACCGTACTTATCCTACTTTTGCGTGTCAACCCCCCCACGTCTACTTCACGACTTTCACGCACGTCCATTTTGGGTTTTTCTTCCAACGTCCTCGTTCTGCGTGTGTCGCCGTCCCTCTGTTATTATCTTCTTCCCTTATAATTGGTCCCACATTTATAGCACGACGACATTATGACGAGAATCGTCACTCCTTCGAACATCCCCCATCCTTCTCCTCATGGATATCCTGTTTGTGTCCTTCCCCACCACAAAGATTTCCACCATGCTGGTGGGCCTCATTGTGCGACTTCTGTCTGCAGTGCTGTATCATCTCTACACCGCCATTTTGTTCACATGGACGGACTACAAGACCATTTTCTTTCCCATAGTAAGTAGCTCTCGATATGACACTCTCAACGTGCGCTCAATAGAGTGCAGACTGTCTTTGCTTGCGCAACAGCACCCGTAGAGTCATTCTCTAGCCTTCTTCACTCCTCGGTATGGGTGTGGTTCCACCAGCTCCTGTGCAACGTATCCAATCAAGCGCGCAGCTGCGAGGAAGACAAAGTCAACCATCCATGGCGCCCTCTCCCGTCTGGGAGAATCTCTGAACCCCAGGCCGTTGCCTTGCGCTGGGCTACTGTTATTTTTTGTATATGCCTGTCATCAATCTACCACCAAGATCTCGTTCTCACAACTCTTGGCCTCGTGGCCACCACATTCACCTACGATGAACTCGGCGCAGCTAGCAACGTTGTTGGAAAAGCTCTCTGTACTGCCGGGGGATACGCTTCTTTCGAAGTTGGCGCCACCGTGATCATTGGTATGTCATGGTGCTTCGTGCAGAGAAGGTTTCTTCTTGCTTCGCGGATGCTGACAATTGGATAGGCTCTGAACATGCGATGGATTTCGTGTCTGTCACTGCCATCATCATCAGTGGAATTCTCGTCTTTACTGCAATCCAAGCGCAGGACTTTCCTGACGTCGAAGGAGACAAAGCAGTCGGTCGCATGACGTTCCCAATCTATGCGCCCGAGTTATCTCGTTTGTTAACATTTCTCGCCACCGTCGCCTGGTCCGTGTTCCTCAGTTGGTTCTGGGGCGTCGGTCCTATCAGCACTGCGGTCTTCGTTGGCTTGGGCATTCATATTGGACTACGCTACTACTGCTGGCGGACGTTAGAAGCTGACAAAAAATCGTACCTAATATTCAACGTACGTTCTCACGCTCACCCACTTAGCACGCCCAGAAACGTCGTTGCTGACCTGTGGGCGTGTCCTAGGTTGGCTCATGGCCGCCCATGTTCTTCCTTTGCATGCCAGGACGGCCCTTTTAGCGCTCTGATGATTTCACTCGATTGACAGCTCATTTACGCCATACTATGTATCTGACGCACTTTCCAGCATGCCCGGCGCATGACTGTATCTTTATTGAGGACAGAAGCTCTTCCTTACATTTTCCATTTCGTATAATCTATAGGCAGTCAGTTTTACTATGAAGTTTTCCATGTCCTGTATGGCCTATATGTTTATGGGGAAAGAAAAATACATGTTCTTCTAATACCACCGCGCCATTGTCTCCAGCCATGAAGTGTCCCTCATGAAGCAACTGCCTGCTGCCATCCTCGTGCGCCTTTTTGCAGCAGCTTCACCGATCCCAGACGGGAGAGAGAGCCACCCTGAGGTTGCTACCGCACGCACTTAATGAATCTGTTGCTAATTCACCTGGCGGTTGCCGCGCCCCCTGAAACGTGTACGCCTCGAGGCGGACGGGGAATCAGCGCAGTTCACTTGGCTATGAGCCACAGAGACGGAACGAACAGCATGGTGCCGAGAAAGCTGTGTGAGAGAGAGAGACGACAACAAACGCGCACGGCAACACTGCCCGCAGTGTGTGTGTGTGCGTGTGCGTGTCAGCACGTGTGTTGGTATATTCCAAAACCGTCTTCCGCCGGAGAGGTTGCTCCGCACGGTGGCGTGCTTTAGTATCATCGACTAGAGAGGGTGAAATGACAGCTTTTCTCTTGGAAAATAAAAACCTGTCAATGAGAGTTAGGTGGCCACGAGCTGCTTGAAATGATGATTGTATCCCAGATGGCCCACATATCACCGCATGTATTGTAAATGCATAATCGCGGCGTAAATGTGTCGACTCACCGCCGTAATCCAAGTGTCAGAGCAAGGGATATATGTGAGCGTCATATCCCAGCTTAAGCGGGTATTATTCACGCTTTGTGCCGAAGTGAGGAGGACAGAGTCAACTTGTCAATCAGAGAGAGAGCTCTTGAAATTGAGCTTCTGTGCGGGAAAAAAAAAAGGCCTCGCGAGGAAAAAAATATCACAGAGAATGACAGAATCTGCATTGATTAAGGTGCATTCCCATAAAGAAATGCCACATCAGTGTGGCGGTTATAATGAATGATGCACGCTCCTATTTGGACCTACTTCCAAGCCCCTACCTGTCACGCGAAAGAAAAGACTCACGGGTCAAACGCAAAATAGGCAGCTCTACATCACATAGCCCGACGAGACGGCCCTGTCAGTGCACAGTGTCATGCCCGGAATAGTTAGCAGCACAAAAAGCCAAACACGCACCACTCATTCACCCCCCCCCCCCCCCCAACTCACCTACTCAACTCCAGGCGGAAGGCGAATGAAAAAAACGTTCAGGGATCCGCCAAGCAGGACCACCAACTACAACCGATCGCACATAAACAAAAATTGGGCAGGCAGGCAAAAAAAAAAAAATTCAGACGGCGAATTGAAAAGCTCTTGGGAATTTTTTTTTTTACCAAGGCTTCCATGTGTGTGTCGTACGACAGGCAAAGCTCTGCAGCGTCTGCAAGGCGTGGTCTTTCTTGGCTTGGGCCACGGACAACTAGTTGTAAAAGGGTTTCCTAGTGTGAGACAGTTCGGGCATGCAGTCCGTGGCGCGAGGGACAGGGGGGGGGGTGGGGGGGCTAGCAAAGAGCACCCAACGACCGCAACCGCCTTTGGAACGTCCGTCGGAACACACGGACACGGGAGCAGCCGTGCCGCCGGGTCTAAGTCTGACAGCTAGCAGGCAGGCGGTTGACAGCGCCGCCGGCAGGGGCTAAAGTGGTGTGTGTGTGTATGTGCGTGTGGGTGTATCATTCTTTCTAGCTAGCCCACAACAGCCCAACACACTGACAACGCAGGAGACCCAAGAAACATTTGTCGACCCATTCCCGTCGCAGCGGTGTCGCTAAGAGGGGTTCCAGGCCCTTCCGCATAGACCAGACACCGCAACTAGCCCGAGAAAATGATGCGTCTGAGCAGGCCTCCGCGATCTCCGGAACGACTTTGTGGAGCCGGGGTAAAGGAAAGGAAGGGCTCTTGGATTTGGATAACGCCCCGAACTGACGAAGCTTGAACCGGGCAACATAAACCCCCTGCAGAGTTATATACTCACGGAACTCGAGTCAATGGCAGCCTACGGTAAACGGGACATTGCAGTGGTTGGTGCACAGGACCTGGCAGGCCAAGCTGTGCAGTACAACATCGAATACTGAAGATAGGCCACGTGGCATTCGCCTCGTGTGTTATGTCTTCTCTTACTTCCGAGACTCGTCGATAGCCATATAAAAAATTACGGAGGAGCAGAGCAGGGCGAAATCCCACAACGTCCTGCCGCTGAATACGAACCATTTCTTGATCAATAGAATCAGGTGGTCCTCGTATCCAACGCATTATGCCAAATGGTGCCGAAAAGGAATCATGATCACAGAAACGGCAAGACAAACAGAGACGGAATCGCGTCGCGTCTGGGGTTCTTTCTTCTTATCATGGGCCCACCTAAACCCGGAAATACGACCTCCCACGTTTAATGAAAGTCATCGGCTTAACATATAGCGGCCGTACGTGCGCGCGACTACAGTAAGACCCTAGACTTAAAAACACGCGGGTGCCGGCCGCGCCCGAATTGAGGCTGCGCGAGTGCTTCCCGCTACTTCCTTTCGCGAATATTAAGCTTCCGCTGTTGCTGCTGCTGCTGCATCTGCGCCTCCGCCGCGGCCTGGCGCAGCGCCTCGCCCTCACGGCGCCACTGCGTGCGCTCGTACGCGTCCCACTCCTCGCGCGCATCCACCCACCGCTCCTGCACGTCGCGCACATCGCTGCGCGGCCCGACGACGCGCGGACCCATCGCGCTCGACAAGAGCGCGTACGCGTTGGGCCGCGTCGTCGTCGTCGTCGCGGACGGGTCACGGCGCACTGCGCCCTCGGGGACCTGCGCATCCGCCGGCGGCACGAAGACGTAGCCCGTTGCGCGGTCGATAACGCGAGTGAGATTCAGCATCGAGTGTTTGTCCTGCGGAATTTGTTTTGTTTTGTTTTTTTAGTTATGTTTTATGACCCGGCCGTTAACATGACAAAACGTGTTTCGCTGTGGTTTGTTTAGATAGATAGCTGGTTGCGTGCGCGTACCTCCACAGCGAGGGTCTCGAACCCCACCAGCCCAAAATCTTCGATCAGCCCGCAGATCGCCATGTTTAACCTGCTATAGCGCGGAGAGGCGGACGACAGTGCGTTTTCGAGATGAGAGAGATCCTGCACTTCGGTGTAAAACTCTAGATTGAAGTCTGTCGTTACGAAAAATGCGAATGAGAAACCAATTTTTTTATTCGCTTCGCGCGAATACATGGGAGAGAAACAGGGATGGATACCAAGATCTCCGTACTGCGTAAGAAGGTCGATTTTGGACAACACGTTGATGTGCGGTAATTCCAGATGCAGCATCGCCCTCAGTGATAAAAGCAATACCGAGACGTACTTCGCTGCATCGGTGACATAATGGGAGTCACATAGGTGCACCGCAGCGAGCTAAATCCACCATCAACGAGTTCGCAACGGACGGGGGAAATGAAATGGGCGGATCACGCACACGAAACCCACTTTTCCCTAGCTTCTCGATTATCCTCTTCAAGCTGTTGTGGTTGGTGCTGAGCTCGACCTGCCCGGGGAGATCGAAGAGCACATAAGCGTCCTTGCCCAGCTCCTTCAGTCGATCTTCCAGCCAGTCATAGTTCGCCTCCAAATACTCCATACAGTACAACATTCCACCGTTTGGCCCTAACCCGTACTCTGACATGACATCCCGGAGGGTGACGAGCGACGCAATGTCGATGGCGCAGGGATATGGGATGTTGTCATTTGCCGGGTCTAGGTTGACGATAGAGATGGGGCGGTTGAGGGCCGCAAAGAGCTGATGCTTTCCATAGCAATAGGTGGACTTGCCACTCCCTGGAGACCCGACGACGATCTCTCCGAACGGCATCGCGACAGGGATAAGAGTGACAGCGAGAAAGGAAGGTCTCCTTCCTAGTTTGATTTCAGTTCCTTTCCGCGATTCCTCTTATGTCATGCCATGTCAGCAGATTGCTACAGCCTACGTTACATTCACTGTACACATGAAATGAAAGATCACACGGACTACTGAGACGACGACAACGCTCTGATGGATCAGACCTCTTCGGGTTTGTCAATATAGAAGCTTGGCAGCTGATGCACCAGCTGTTCCATATACCAATACTTTGGCACTTCCTTCTTCTTGCTTTTCCCTTTCTTCGACGACGCGACGGCATAACTGCCCTCGGCCTCCTTATCGCGCACAATCTCCACCCAGATCGCACCGATGCCCATACCCGCGAGCAGGACGTCCGTCAGCTTCGGGTCCACCAGCACCGCAATCTCGTCCTTCCACGGACGATGCGCGGCCCCAACTGCAACTGGAACGACAGACCCGCCACCCTCCGCCACCCCCTTCTCCTCGTCCTCCTCCTCCATCGCGACCACGCTGCGACTCGTGCTGAGCACAGTCGGCGGCAACACGTCCGATCCGACTCCGTACGTGCGCTGGTCGAGCCGCTCCCACGGCGCGAGGACGAGACGCGCAAAGCGGCACGCGAGATCTTCCTCCACGGCCTCGGCGGGCGGCGCGTTCTGCGCGAGAGCGCGAGGCGCGCGGGGCGGGTCGACGCGCACGATGCGCCGCGTCGATTGCTCGACGACGCCCGTCGTGTGCGTGAGCGGCAGCGCGGAGGGTCCCAGGAGCGGCAGGAGCGTGGGGGGTTCGAGATCCCACGTGGCTTGGACGTCGATGTCGACGAGGGATGCGTCCCAGATCGGCGGGGCCAGCTCGTGAACGGCGTCTTTGCCTTCGTCCTCGGTAGAAGAGGCCAAGGCGTGCGTGTCGTCCCAGGTTTCCGCGGTCGTACCCCAACCTGGCAGGTCCTCTCCCCCCTCAGCGGTGCCCCACCCGGCGCCGACTGGTGCTGGGTCGGACTCGGCCGCGATCTCTGCGGGCGGATCTACATCCGTGCTTGTCTTTTCAGGGCTCGGTGACTGGGTATCCTCTGAATCTTCCAATTTTCGTCGTTTTGCCTCAGGCTGGTCTGTGCTGCTTGACGCTGCGTCCGCAGCAACGACCCACATAGCTTGCATTGAGCCCCACAACCCTTTGCAGCCATCGCTAAAGGCATCCGGAAGTGCGCGGCCCATCTTCCAGGAATTGGGGAGTTCTATGCGCGCGAGCTCGACGAGCTCGAGAGCGCGTTTCATAGGGCGTTCATACTCAGGCTCAGGGAAGACGCAACTGCGGATGAGGTAGCGCAGGAAGAAGGACACTAGGATGGGCGTGGACAGGCAACGTGGCTCTGACCTGAATTGATTGAAGCCATTAAGTGGTACTGCTGCGGGGTCATAAACAGGGATGTATACGTCACCAGATGAGACCACGTTCACGAAAATGTGACGAGAAGAAGATTTTCATGCTCAATTCCGGGTTATTCAGGAAGAATTCCATTTGATTGCCATCGTCTTTGGTACCAGCCAATGCATCATCCGTGGAGTCCGAGTCCGAGTCCGTATCATCCGATCCAGCATCGGCGTTTGGAGTCACGTCCTTAGGTGGCACAGGAGTCTGCTGCAGCAGGCCGATGTATATTCGAAACTGTGAAGCAGTTAGGCGACTCAAAATTCACTAGATCTGTATGGCGTACGATATCCCACACGTGTGATACGCCCTGAAAAGTCGTTGGCCATGTACGGCCATTCTTGAAGTCAACGCCCGCCTGATAGAGGCGATCGATAGGAGCCATGTTCCTATTACATCGTTTCAGAGCACACGAAATGCAGCACAACGTGCAATGAGGGGCAGTGTAGTAGTACTGACGCATCATAGACATTCCTCCTGACGTCCTCGAGCTCCTCCCAGACCTCCCACCACATCTTGGGCTTTTCAGGCGCGACCTGCACCTGCTGAGAGCCCACGGCTTTCTTCTTCCGCTTCTTCTTCTTTTCCGCGTTATCCGCAACGTGTTTCACGCGCAGAGCGACGGTCGGTATGCCCAGACCATCGCGCTCGATCACGCCCGGCGCGTTTGGATCCTCATCGTCGACGTCGATCGGAACTCGGATCCCTGATGGCCGGAAGGAATGGAAGGGGACGAGCTCGACGCCGTCAGGCACCACCGGAAAGGGCGGGAATCGCAGTATCATCGCTAACTCGACTGTCAGCCCCCCGGAATCGGAGTTTGTCGTCGTTGTCATTGTGTGCGTTGGTGGGTGTGGAGTGTATGCAAGAAGAGGATGGAGTCGAGGCTGGTATTTGAGCTTGAGCGTAGTTGTCGCTGCGCACCGCAGCGCAGCATGTTCACCGTCTGCATCCGCACATCTTCTCTTCTCTTCGCTTGGTGGCGGCCCGTGCGACCGTCCTGGGAGGGGATCACCCATGCCCCTTTTGCCCACATTCGTACTCCTCGGCAGGTTTCAGAGAAACTAGCATTGCTTACATCTTCTACACCATGAACCAGTACTCATTTTCGCGCACAACTTTGTCCTGTACTCGTGCGTGACCATGAGGGGGTTTGAGTGAGGTGGGTGGGTTATCGATTGATTCGCTAAAGCGGTGCTTCGCAGCTGGTGCCTGTCCTGCCTCCTGCCCAGGACAGCCTGACTGGACTGACACTCCACCGATGCTAGATCGATACTGTTGTTGTGAAGGTCCTTGGAAACCGAGGACTTGGCCCTCGGCGGAGATTGGCAAAACATCGAACTGAAAGCGGTCGAGCCCCACCCCAGACTCCCAGTCCTGAGTGGGAAGAAGTCTTGGGTACTGTAAAGGTAAACGGGCGATGTTGCCGCCTGCCGCAGCTAGCGCTTGGCGATAACATTTCTTCGAGGACGGAGGTGCGAAATCGCTAATGAAAACGCTATATACCCGAGTTCACATCGACACTGGGAAATGTCCTCACGGGGCCTTGCGTTGCCGATGTCAGTGTCCGGAGATCAACACAACGGCCGCCATATATATACAATAAACTGTATCCTGGTGCCTATCATTTCAGGTTCCGATCCAATGGATGTGCCTTATTGCGGAGCTCGTAATCGACGGCAAGCAATTGCATGGTTTTTTATTTTGGATGACAGTTGAGGGGTGACGGCCAATGCCTATCACGTTTTGCCTTAATCAAAAACTCACGGCACGTGAGAACGATGTCGACATGCTGATAACAACTTTACTATGAGCGGCGCAGAGATAAGTTTCATATTTTTGGTTGGTGGGGCCCATGGACGACGACTTGGAACCCCGGAACCCCATCCCATCCTTGTTTCGTCCGAGGAGCGTTTACCAACGCGGTGCGTGTGGAGACAAACGGTGTGGAACTGTCATCGTACCTTTATGTGCTAACCGGAAATGAGGATGAAGGGCGCGGATTGGATAATGCATAACCCAGTTTGTCGTCGCCAGGTTCCGTGATCTGTCCCAATCCAGATGTCCTGCGCGCTAATATGTCGCTTATAAGAGACCTGAGGTGGAACCCCTTCCACACGACTATCCCATATCGTGGTACCCATCAGACTCTTATCCATCTCGCTCGACTCCAATATGCGTTTCCTCTTTGCTCCGCTCTGCGCACTTGTGCTGGCTGCCCTTGTGGTTGCATCTCCCGTTAGCGATTTTCTGCTTCGGTCGTTATAACCTGCCTAACTCACTCCCCCTTAGACACCCGAGGATGTTGTCAAGCGGAAAGATGCTAACTGGCATAGTGGTGATTACAAAGCATAACCAATGAAGTGTTTTCCGTTATATCTCATCATTGGAGGTATGGGGATAGACATGCTGACATTCCGCTCAATACTGACTACAAGGAAAATCATTAGGTGATGTCTACTGCTTACTGTCAAAGGACGGTCGATGGACACCACTAATCATGGGTTGGGGTCTTCATACAGCGAGGTGTAGATATTTCCTGATCGGTTAATGTGTTGTTTCCTGGATTTTGATTTTTGTCTTGCTTGCGGATATTCGCTGTGGAATATTAGTATATGTCGGTATTGGCGATGTAAGCAACTAGTGAAGTTGTGCGTTGTGGCGCTTCTTGATACGTTTACGCAGTCTGTGTAGTACAAGAGTAGACTTGAATACACTGTGTCACCTGAATCCCATATGCATAAGGTTTATGAGGTAGGATTTTGGTAGGTCAAAATGGCACTGCGTACCCGTCCCATAAGTCATGCATTATGAGTAAGTCTGCTGTAAATGCGCCGCAAAAGTGCAAATGCAGAAACTAGTGAAAGCTATCTCTTGGCTTCCTATGTGGGCATCACACTTAAAGCCGGGGATCCTTGGTCTTTTTCGTCTATCGACTGTATGTAACGACTGTATGTAAGTTATTCGACAGCTTGCAGGTTCTAGAATAGGGATTTACATACCAGTACAGGCAGCAGTGCTAATCGCGATGGTGGTTTGATGCCAATGTGAGCACTAATATCCCCTTGATATGTGCCAATCTCTCCACTCCCATGGTTCACCGTCCCAATGGTAAGTAGCAATCATGGCGGGAATATGCTTGGGCGTAGACAGGGGGCATCCTGGCAACGTTTTGGGGTACGCATATTTTCTTGAACATATGCGTGGAAGCAATCATCCTGTCAAGCCCAATGAAACACCGCACCAGTGGACATCTCATCGTTAACTCCTTACTGCACATATTTGACCCGGAGTCCCATAATTCTGACGTGGGTGCCGTTGCCTCGCGGTATCGGCGAAATGGCGACGGCTTCCACTGGCAGCCCGTTGCCCTATAGCCAACCCTGAACTTCAACTTTGATTAAGGATTTATCCTAGTTGGGCAGCGAGACGGGAGATTGGTCAACGCACCAACTAGCTGGACGCATTTTGTCAATTCCTGCAGGACCCCGTGAGTACTTCAACACCACATTAGGAACGTGAATGTAATGTCATCGAGAGGGGTAGGCCAACTCCGACGGCTGCTGTCAGGTGTATTAGTGGCCCAAGCGTCCGTGTGTATTTTTGACCCATTTACTCATATTTATGACATGAGTCGGTGTTTCCGCTGAGAATCCCACTTCGAACGTCTGTACACTATCGGACTTGTGTCGAACTAGCTCGGATTTGTCTGTTCATGGCTGCCGTCAAGTGCAAATGCAAGAAAACACGTTTGATGCCCTTGATTTGGGCTGACAAGGAAAAGAACGGCAAGAAAGATGTGGGAAGGGAAGCGGGGCGTGTAATCCCCTAAACCGAAATTTCTGTGAGATACAGGCCGCATTACAATAGCCTTGTACTCACTGCAGCGTTCTTCCCCCCCTCCCCTAGTCCCGCGGGAAGGAATGGTCCAAGATCAAATGTGCGTTCCTGAAGAAGCCGAGCTGCCTGCTTCCTTTAAGGGACACAGGTCAAGATTCCAGATAACCCTTTCCTAAACCTTACCTTACCTCGAGGGGCGGCGCTACAAACAATCCACAAGGCACGCAAATATAACGTATATTTATATTTATCTCAGCGGAGTTAGTCCAAACCGGCGCGGGAACTCCGCAAAGGGTTAATCGCAGGGCTCGTGCGCGGTTATTGTTATTGCAACTTGCAGAATCGAATCGTGACAGTCCCATGTCAGAGCATATTGGAGGCCTCTCGAAGGGATCACGTTGCTATTTTCTCCGCGGGCCCAGCCCGAGGGGTTTGACCTCCTTGGTTTTCGACGAAGCAGAGCAGAGAACCGAATTTCCGCTCTGGCTGTTTCCTCAACGGGAAACTGGAATAGAATATGAAAGAAAATGGTGACATTGCTCTCGTATTCTTGTCATTCGAGGCGCTCAAGCCCTGTCCGGCCCGATCCGTGGGTGGGTTTTCCCCGGCCGCCGTCGTCGACCCAGTGGCGCGGTGACGCCTACTCGGAGCTGGGCGCAATCGCAAAAGGCACCGATGGAGGGCTCGGGCTTCAGTTGGGGGAGTGAGCCGAATGGGTCAGATTCAGATGTCCCCCCTCCCCCTCATACCTAGCGCTACCAAAGCCCACGCAGTGTGCTCTCGCTCACCAGGTCCTGTAGTCTCTCATAGATCTCATGGCTCGTTCTTGTCCACCCCAGCCAGCAACGCTTAGGTCTTGTTTACGACCACGATGTCAATGGGCCGTCATCCATCTCAAATGCTTCACGCGGGGGCATGGACTCCTGAAGAGGACTACTGACTGCACATCAGAAGGTCTGAGTACTGACTCACTACGTGGGGGGTATTGCCTTCCTCATTTTTCCTGCTTGCCTGGCCCACTGGAATCTATGACTACGTCTGGATTTACCCTCTGCATGGCAAAAGGAAGTGGGTGCTTTGCAAGAGAGCTTGGGCTCTCCTGTGATGGATGGCCGAGTGACTCTGGTTTCCGGAAAGACTTGCAGTCTTCTCCCTCCGAGTCTGCGCCGATGGTACGGCCATCTAATAGTCGCCAACGGATGAACATCAAATCTGATTCCGCTTGCGTGGAGCTCGTTCTCGAGCAGGCAGGTGCCGCAGGACACAAAGATAGAGTCTCTCTGGCAAAGTGAACCCCCCTGACGTATGGATGGAGGACAACGACTAAGTTTTTCCGAGATTTCTCGGACCAACCTTCCTAGAAAGCTGGTAGAGTCTCTCGTACTTCTCGACTTCTTGGCGAATCTGTATCCTGAGGCCCACCTACTCCGTTGAGTCCCGTTATTCGCGCCCTCGCCCGGCCCCTTCACTGTTGCTATCTCAGACGTCGTCTTGAATGACTTTTGCTTTCGTCCTGCATGGCGTGGCCTTCGGTCCGCTTCTGGCTGCACCAAAGGACCTGTTAGCGCTGCCCATACTGAGAGAGCCATCAGTGCTTGGCAGCCCGTGATCATCGATCGCCGAGATGAGGTGGCGGTGGGACCTTGTCCTGCAACAAACTTACGCTAAGACAACACATTGGAAACTCTATCGAGGGTTGGGAGACAGGCATATGGATGAAGTCTTCGAAAACCTGGCGTTTGTGCAGCTGGAGCGGTATCTCAGGAGCCCCGCCAGCCGGCCAGGTGCGCATGTCTCCGACGGCTGCGGCTGCTTCTCTTGAACAATAGGTTAGACAGGATCATATCGTCGATGACCTCAAGAAAATCTTTTGCCCCTGGAAAGTCTGCTAATCCGGAAAAGAAAAAAAGAATGTCGCAGCACATAAGGTTATCCCTTTTTCGCTACGGTTTTTAGTGATTGCCGCTCAACTAATACGACCATCAACCACTGGTAAAATTTACTTCCCAACTCAGGACACGGGCCAAACACGTTACAAGTCTTGAGAAAGTAACGACCCGGCGGTTTCCGGGCACCGTATTTTGGGTCCGGAGTCTGAGTAGCCGAACGGGCGCTTGGAGCATTCATTGTCACCAGTGTTGTGCAAGTCAACCTGACTGGGTCGACGTAGACGCAGTCATACCAGAGTCATTGACTAAGGTCAAAGTCAGCAGGCAATAGTCAGGCAGTAGATAAGATATGATGGCAATCAAATGTGCGATGCATCACATGCCTCACTCATCACAAGGAGCAGAAGCAGCGGAAACTGGTGGCCCGGTTTCAGGTGGGGTCATCCCTAATATAGAACTCTCTCACGGTTCACGGGCCCTTAACCCCGCAGCCAAAGTCAAGCCGGGTCTGACTGAGTCAGACTCGGGTCATGGCAACACTGATTGTCACAGCGTCGATCTCGTCAAGCTGCGAAGTACCGGGAGACGATCAAGTCCACCAGTTGAACAGGAACCCGCCTGTCAACTTGAAATACGTGGTCATAGCGAAGACTGAGCTCCCTATTGTATACTTCTCTCTCTGAGCGATGGATGGTAAACGTTCTGAGGTGGGAAATTTGAACTGCTGGTGATAGACGAGGCGTTCGAGCAACAGGACCCACGGACAACAACCACGAGCACCTCGTGCAACTGTAAAGCTGACCCGTGGATTGCCTCTACTTGGAGCTTGGCCCTGGTAATGACAACAAATGGAGCCCACGCATGCGGTACAAAGACGACGTCTGTTAGTGGCTTGGCAGTCATAGGCGGTCGCTGTTCACGGCGTGAAAGCGTGAAATCACGCCGGGGCTGTACCGTGTAAGAGAGTTGATGTTGACTTGGACTCGGATGCATGAAAGACCGAAGGAACCATGATGAGCGAGTTCCGGTAGACGGTAACTATAACCAAATGCCGAACAACTCTTGAAAATTGCTAGCACTCTCTAGATTCATAGTCTCTAGATTCATAGACATGCTCCAAACCTGTGCGGCATGTGACGAGCATCGTGCATTTCCAGGCAATTCCTCCACATCTTCTATTATCCCACAGAACTATGGTGCACCACGCGAGACGAAGATGAGACCGAAATCGAGCGATCATGAGCACGATCGTCGATTTCTACTGTTATGGTGAAAGAGCGCTCGGTAGATGCACCCCAGTCGTGGATTACTCACCCTTTTTCGTCTCCCTCAACTTCTACCGCGACCACGGGTGCCAAACCACCAGCTGGCGATGAGAGGCTTGAGATATCCACCACTGTGAAGTCACGCAAAGAGTGAGAGGCTGGCCTGGCGTCGATTCATTCGGAAAAAGAGTGGCATTAAGCCTGCAGCTGACCTACAAGCAGCCGGAAAGCCACGGACATTGTGAACGAGCACTTTTGGCACTTTGTCGGTTGATCTCCAGCTCTGCCGATGCGAACGGGTCCAATAGAAGGGCGACACTTAGCCGATGACAGGGCGAAAACCACTCACTCGCGCTTCCCAGTGCACATTCTGCCCGAACTTCTGCATGACCGCCATGAGTGGGTTCTTCGTACGACGCAATACCTGCGGCTTGACTTATACGGCCTCGATCCTCCAAGTTCAAGTGATGGCGCTGGCTTCCAGATGACAAGTAGTCTCGATCATTGCTCGGAGGCACAGGTTTCCTCTCAACCTACGTAGTTCTGGTGCCATGAGCCAGAAGTGGGCCCGTCAGTGCGTCAGCCCCGACTGATGGGCAATTTTCTCCTTGGGCGCTACACCCGGTGCCAACTAGGCGGCGGGGCTTATATGCAGAACGCACGCCCCCCTCCATCTCCTCCCATCCTCTTCCCCCGACATTCATAACTAAAGAGGAGGGATGAGGAGATTTCACGTGGCAGTCCTTCTCCCAATTCTCGTAGGACCCGCATTCGCTCAGCTCTCTTATCCGAACTGTAGCGCAGGATGGAATTGGGTGAGTGCTACTCCAGTTACATTTTCCGTGTATTGGTCCCGTTCCTGTTCCCGACTGAACCCATACCCAAGTCGTACAACAGCCTGGGTCAAAACCCTTGCAACGTTGCCGCAGATTTGGAAGCAACGTGCAATGGGGGCCGTATGTGGTCCCGTCCTTGTTATGGCACCTCACTCTGCTAAAATTTTCAATCGGCACTCATTCCAGAGTTCGAAATCCCTCAGTTACAGTCTGGTCATCTGTACCGTGGCCCAGACTCTGGAAGTAATAATCTGTGCCAGTGCAATACCGTCCTCTATTCGCTTGTTAGTGCCTGCAGCGCATGTCAAGGGTCATCCTGGATACAGTAGGTGTTCTGCTTGTCCCACGCAACATTCGTGACAATGACGTTCTGCCAGGTGGTCTGCGTGGTCTTTCAATTGTAGCGTCGTGTCTTCACCTACTACGTCGGTGCACCTCCACTCCCGATGTCCCAATCCTACATCATCCCATTTCCCTTCTCTTTGCCTCCTCTGAAACTTCCGTACTAGATATCCAAAATTGATTCCTAACGGGACACGCGTACCTTACTGGGCGTATCTTAACGTGACGGTGTGTTTCGCATCCTTGCGTTTCTGCGTTCTAACGGCACTGAGGATTCCTTTTGACGCAAATGGTGCAGACTGCTGGCACTTGGGATGTCGCCGCGGCTCAGAAGGCGGGCGGTGAGTCCGTCTACATGATGCGGCGGCGTCAGAATTTTTCCTGATCTTCTCCATTCACTCCTCATTCTTCTATTCTTCTCCTCTACGCCAAGATTCACCCGAAGGTATCCCAGGGGTGCCCTCAACAATCGCACCGGTGTCCACGGCATCATCAGCTCCTCACAGCTCCTCAAGCTCCAGCTCAAAGCAAGATAATCCACAAGCAGGACAAATTGCCGGCATCGCCGTGGGTGGTGTCGTAGGCACGGCGCTTGTAACTGCGCTGATCATCTGGTACCTCCGGCGTCGGCGTAGGCGCTCAGAGGCACAACCATCCCCATACATGGACAAGGCGGCACACATGGCGGCGGCATTCGGTCTGCCAGAATATGATACCTCCAAGCCAGTTGACAAGTTCTATGTGCGTATTAACCCATGCTGGGCACTCGGCACTTTCTTACCCCCTGCGTTTATTGTGCGGCTGTCTGGCGCGTAAAATATTATGTCACATGTCAGGACCCATCTGACCCGAGCACGTTCCCAAAGTCGTTCGGGTTTTCACCCTCGGCGACCGTGATACAAACCTCTCCGAATAGCGAACAAGGTGACAGCGCCGGGTCGCTCCGTCCGGCCGGAAGAAGCCAGTACAGCGGCCTGCCGCTTGTTTGATCCGATAAAGAGTTTACGCCCCACGCTCCTTTTAGACCTTGTTTTTGTCGACATTTGTGCGCATCATTCTGTGGACTCGCGTGGTAAAATGGTGGTCGTTTTCACTGTTGGAATTGCCATCACACACCGCACCTTGCCAATGACTGGGCTCGCTGGACTGCTGCTTCGGATCTCAAGCAGTATGCGCCCCGCCTTATCTCATATCCATTCTTTCTTCGCACGTCCTCGAACTTCATTCCATTACGGACATTTGTGGCATGACTTTCATCGCGTTTCGTACCTCTCAATCCTCTCCCTAGTCAGTGGTGCTTGTATTTCACCTTCAGTTCTACTCCGTTGACCATGCATCCTATGTTCGCAATTTTGTCTTTTGGACTTGATTGCCGTTGTAGCACTGTATTAGATATCGATATCGCCAGATTACTGTACAGGAATGTACGAGAAAACGGATTCAAATGAAGTATTTAGTCACAGGCACGACACATGGTATCCGCAACGTGACAAATGAAATTGCTGTTGAATCTATCCCTTCGTGGCTGAACTGCTGTCGGGGGTTATAACGATAACATAACTTGAATGTGCGAACAGATCCCCCAAATCACCGTCTGCCAATTCTCCATATGCAACATCACACTAGACCAATCCAACTAAATTCAGACGCTGGCGAGGGAAACAATGTCCACAACCGAGGACTGTGCGCCCAAAGCAGATGAACACGGCCTCCGTTAGCGTGAGCCCGAGTATAGTTACAGTGTAAGTGCTCGCAAGTACAGAGAGGAAAGTTGCTCCAGACCTTTCAATTCCAACAGGTCATTAATTTTACATCGAATGAGACTCGAGTCCAAACATGATTGTATACAGTCGAGCCTCTCATAACTCATACCCACTTTTTGGACAGCTCAGGGTGATCATGATGGAGGACAAGGGCATCCTCCATTCTTTTGAGACATTCTTGAGGTTGTTTTCAGCACTTTTCTAAAGGCCATAGCCCCACATAACTCATGCCTTGGTTGTGGCTACCTGGATACCTGGATACCTAGGGAAGGAGTTATGGGTTATGAGAGGTTCGACTGTATGTCTTTGAGACATTGAGTGCCTTTCCATGTCTCAAAGAGGCTAATAACCTGAGGTCAGTCAAATTCCTCAATCGGAGTTTGAGAGGCGTCAGGCGTCCCGCTCAGCATTACGCAGTCGTTCCTTCCAGGATCGTGTCAGTCACAGTGATGTCGCCAGTCACGGCGACTATAGGCAGGCGTGTGAGTCCCTATCTCCTACAGTATGCTTTGTTTGAGAGTAAACCTGATCATCAAATCCCGCTCCGATCACTCTCTTTAGATATTCGTGACCTTCCGAATAGAAAGCCTCCGCAAATCCAGTTATATTGGCACAGGATAGGAAACCATCGACCATCAGTTGAGCCAGCAGCATCAGCACGTGGTTTGCAGTTTACAGCTCCCTAAGTCCCTCGTAGGATTTTAAATTCGAACGTTTGAACGTTCATGGACTCATGCATCGGATCCGCAATATTCACATCCACAGGCCGTTTATTCCCAGGAGCTGATATTGTGCGATATAGGTCTCACGCAAGCCAATTATTCATGTATTATTATTGGTTCATCCGCTGCCAGGGGAGGAATGCCAGGTTTGACATCCACGTTTCACTTGTATTAAGGCTTCACAATCAACGGCATCTTTTAGGATCTTCAAAACGTTTCAAAGCTAATTACTTCCGCCAGTGATCGAATGGTTCGGCTAGCGATTTTCAGGGCTGTCGGGCCTCGGGTATCTTTTTTCGACAGGACAAGAGCGTACCTTATACCACTCTACTGTATTCGTGGAGGCCAGCTGACTGATACTGTATGGGACATGCCCCCACTGCGCTTCCACTTCAATGCCGCTGATACACGTGTTGAGGGCGTGCGCTACACCATTGATTAGCATGTCTACGGGGACTGAGAGGCATACTTGCACGCGTTCTCCATCTGCTATGCCTTCAATCCCCAGTCGTCCTCTCTGTCGACCCTCTAACCAGCTCTCTGCGCTGTACCCCAGAGAATGGAGACTCCGCAAAACAGGTTCCGGTCTAACCGGAACTATTCCAGCCATCTTGTAGTTTGTGTGTGTCTCAAACCTTTCCCTTTACCCTCAAAACTTGACATCACTTGGTCTCAGCACTAACTCTAGTCAATGCCCCAGCTTCTCAAGCGGCCCTCACTGTCTGGTTAGTTTTGGGTAGGGACCAATTCAAACGCAACTGGGTGGGGAAGGAAAGATTACCGACCAAGCCATGTTTTAGCATCACGGAACAAAGCTTCCCTGCGTCTCGCCGTTAGTGTGGGTACCATATCGTTATGGCTCGTATTCCCTTGCACACCCGGATCATCTCGGCCGTTTTGAGCATTCGCGACAGCGCAGAGATCCCGAACGCTGAGCTATTCACACCCAGACCCGTGTAAGGCATCAACGCTCTGGCAAGCCCTATTAAGGATATATTACGTGGGGACATCGGATCCCGGTGCAGAATGCCTTGCGGTCAAGTCCGGGAGATCACGGAACCATCGGCAGTGGGGCCCGTAACATTGAAAAGACTGTCGTCAACTGTCCTGCACCCCGCACAGCACGTTCATCGCACCGCTACCAAGACACCATTGTCGCTGCGGTCACTCCATTAGCAAACAGGTATCCATAATCTGGCAATTGAAACCTTTTATTCTGTTGCGATTCTGTGGGGACACTCTCAGGATGTGCCCGGCAGTGCAGCCAGGGTCCTAGTGGCACGAATCTATCGTGGGCGCGTTCACGCCGTTGGTACGAGTTGTATCACCTCCGTGCCTTGGTGCATCTGACGAGGGCGGCACACCACGTGTTGACACTCTGGACACCTGGCAAAGTCAATCTAATAGTGACCAATGGACCAGCACCAGATCCGATGTCTTAAAACTTGTCTGCACCTCTGACTAACGGATGCCCTTTGAGTGTCATTCACGGATTGGCACAAGACCAAAGTGGTCCCATACAGGTGATCATTAGTATAGCGGACCACCTAGAAATGGTGCTTGCCAGCTGGCATTCTCTTCGACTCTGTCAAAAAAAAACGGCGCAAATTATCCCTGGGCGAATATGGATTCTACCTGATTGCGCTAGATTCACTGTCGTGTCTGCAGCTAAAGAAAACAGCCGATTGGACGGGGCAATTTCTCCGCTCCGTCGGTGTTGCGCTCCCCGACATGGAAACTAGTACGTGGAAGATCCGCTCTGCGGCGCTCTTACGACCTATCAAGGTATTTGTCTAGATGCCAGTTGGTGCATGCCATTACGTGGGGTCTCGACAAATGCGTGCCTCTAATCCCATATGACGTTGAGGGCACCTAGGCGCTGCGTGCGAACTCACAGAACACAGAACTTCCTTTCTATCTTCGTGGCACTGCGACTCAAGATACGAGCGTGAGCATGGTTCTTAAAAAAGTTCGATCCTAAAAAGCAGCTGATCGGCCTTGAGAAATTGAAGTATGAACACCCACTTTGGGTGGACTGGCGTAAACCTCCTCCCTGCTCGAGAGTCCCGAGATCGCTTCCTCCGGGCTGCCCACATGGTGCATGTCAGCGGCATCTTCTCACGAGTCCCTTCAAATGCAACCAGACCATGGTGTTGTATGTTTGAAATTCGATTTGGGAATGGAAAACCAACAAATTCTTGAACGTATGAAAGGAGAAACGGATGAAGGTGGGGGACATGGGGGTCACATGGGACGGACTCGGAGACGATTCGTCGCGTTCTACGGTGATGAAAGTGGAGCCTATTTAGAAGAGGGTACCAGTGGCATCTTCACCTCACAGACCCGACCCCATGCAACCGCTTTACATGGACATCATCGATGAATCATCATTTACCATATCCCGACGTTCCCACATTACCAGCGATGATAACTTCAAGTTATTGCCACCGCTGCCTTTTTCTTTTTTGACTACTGAAACACACGGAGGCCATACTACTACATCTTCGAGTCCATTCTATGCCAAACGTCTTGTGGTAAATGAACTACCTGTACTTCCTCCTTGAAATGCGACCCCACTCCTTGGTATTGATTGAGCATACTAACAGGCCTTGGACCCATTCATTACGTCCTGTGCGGCTTTATATAACTCTTATTCGTTAGGTAAAGGAAAAGATGGACATGACACGGTCCAAGCTTCCAATATACGTGCGACATGTTTCTTTTTCTTTTCTTTTGGGAGTTACGGCGTCTGGCCCGCTGCCGTGATGCTCAAATGCTTCCGAGATCATCGGTGACTGCATGCGCAATGTGCATTTCGTTGGAATGCCAGGGACTGGGAAGCCGGTTAACATCTCATTTGAGCTCTATGATCGACAGCCTCACCCAGCTATCCAGCTCGCCGTTGTGCGCCTTCGACTTGTCGCTGTCGAATTCGCGGTTTCTTAGCGCGTCATGTTGCAGAGCGAACGGGGTGATACTGTTGTTCCCCAGGGGGCGGTTCGAGCCAGAAGTGGATGTTTTGGCCTTCCGACAAATTGGTGGTTCTTGAGTGAAGAGCATACGATACTATAGCATGCGAGATAGGCAAAGACACTTTGGGATCCCGTAGTAGAGGGAGGAAAAGAGACAGGGACAACTCGATGGGGATGAGTAAACATTGGCTATTATGCCAGAGCTTCGTTCTCATTCTGTCTTGGCCAGGACAGTATAGAGGCTGTACTGCCAAATGTGTGAAATACATTACACAGTACAGCTATATGCTATCCCACCAGTTGAGGGTGTAATGACTGGCTATAAATTGGTAAGTTTCAAAAGTTCTTTAATAAGTGATTACCTTGCAGAAATCGCGAGTAGCCAAACATAAACTATGAGATACTGTAGGCACATTCATAACTGCCAAGAGATGAAGTTCAAAGGGTAGGAAAGCCAGCCAGTTGTCTATTGAGCGACATGTCGTAGTTGGCGTGCAGATCTTCAAAAGAGCCCAAGTGGCACTGACCCACAGAAACTCAGTCCATTAGCCCAGAAAGAAACGAAGGAAGTGACAAGTTGAGAGGGCTGTCACATGTCGGAAGTATGTTGATCCCCAAGTACTTAGCCAAATTCTGCATGCACAACTCCTCAAATGCCCATACGAGAGACATGGTCCAGAATGTAGTCGCGCTTCGAGAGAGAGCAGAGCTGGTGATAATGTGATTCAAGCAAAAAGTACGCACCTGTCGAGGTGGCACGAAAGTTGCAATGAGAGCACACTCAGTGTCACTGGCACGGTCTTGCCTTCCGGAAGTCATAGAGGAGAAAGACCCGATCTCAGGGCCTCCGGGCGCGTGAAGCAACCTAATAACTGCCAGCTCGGAGGCATGTTGATAGATCCGCACCTGATGTGGCCTGCCTCTACATGTTTCCATGGCAGGCATCACTAACTACTCATTGATAATGCAGAGCAGGGTGAATGACGCCATGAGGTGAACCGGTGATAGCCGCGGAGCAGCGAGGTGAAACTTACTCTGGTCATCCGGAACGATTGATTCAGCTGTCATACTGACACAACCCAGGTATATTGACTCGGGGCTTCGAAGGGTCAAGGATTGTACACCTACCTGATTTCGATCATGGAAGTTCGTTGTGCCTCTAGGCGTGGCGTCCATCACAAGGCAGCAAGCCTCACAGAATAATGAAAATCGAGGTGAAAGGTGTTGTACTCCGATGGCCTGCCCATCCAACCCGCGGAGGCCGTAGAACAGAGCAGTTTATACAATGCAACTTCACCGCGGAGGTGAAAAAAGACACGTATGGGATCGGATGCAGTGCAGATAAGAATCTTAAGACCTTCAGAACGGCCCAGCGGGGCACTCTAGGCTTTTATTTGTCGTAGTCGTGGTGGCAAGTCACATTATAACACGTAGATGAACCCCCTCGCAGGCGGCGTGACGGGATGGTGTTTGTTGCGCTTGCCAAGCGAGACCCTCTTCCGTTGGCCACCGGAGGCAGCTGGTGGGCCCATTCATATTTCTATATGGATAAATGCGGGGACAACAATCATGATTCGATTACGTACGGCCTTGTACTTTCGGCTTGGAATGATGAACTGAGGTGCGAGCATTTCCCGCCTAAGGACCTTGTAAGAAAAGAACATAATATACAGCTGGTGGAAGGACTCGTTAGAGGAAAGAGAGAGCCCAGGAGTGTCAGGATCTTGACACGGGTTAATAAAAAGTTGTTTGGGTGACTGAAGGGGTCTGCTTTGTGGTCCCATCCGTCCAACCTCTGGATCTCGAGAAGACCTACTAGTTACGTTATTAATAAAGGACTACTGTGCTTCTCGCGAAAGTGCTGCCACATGAAACATTGCGATTGATTGATGAGTGAGGACAACGTCTCCATTTTCGAGCAAAAGATATCTATTGCGCCAGATATTGCGCCAGTGCCCTTCCTAAACAAAGGCGTTCAATAGTGAATTCAGTCAAGTTGGAATCGCGATGTCAGTTGGACTTTGGGTTCCAGAGACTTACCTGAAATATGCACATGGATCCAGTTATGCGTTAGTGTCCCCGGTTGCTGAGTTGCGACAACAGGAGGATAGCCTCGTAGTCCTTATGTGAAGGAATACTTGTGTCGCTTTGCGAGCTCTCTAATCTTATGAGCGATGTGTTCAGCCAAGGGGTGGAGGTCGAATTTTTCGAGCCACCCCTATGGCTTCGAGCCTCTCTACAGTCGTAACACAAGAACTCGCAGAGAATGAATCCGAGGGTCCACGTGGGAGACGGATATATAAGGAGGTGCTCGGCAAACAGCCCTGAAAAGTGGTAGAACAAAGGAGTGTGTGCGAGAGGAACATTGAGTGCAGCCCGCGTGGCAGTAACAATAACGGGCCCGGCGGCAAGAAAGTCACGAGTGAGCGTGATGGCCGAATCGGGAACAAATGGCCCGGACAACGATAGCAGAACGATTACAGAACAGAACAGACAAGGGGGCCGACTCAACAACAAAGGCGATGACCATCGTCAACTCGCAGAGGTACTTTAAGATCAACTTCTCCTTGCCTTATGATCTCCCTCACCTACTACTCTCACGACCCTCCAAGACACCATCTGATAGATCCCCTCGCAACGACTCGTCTCCCCTAGATGTCCTCACGTGCGTTCTCCTCCATCTTTTTGCCTAGCTTTCGCAGGACCCCCGCTCACTGACTTGTGTAGCCCTTTCCGATCAGAGTTTTCTGTCGTCATTGAAACACCACCATGCTGTGCGTAACCGCAGCAACAATGCAACCTCGACTCCGTCACCGTCAAAACGAGCCAACCGTCTCCCCGCCCTCCCCGAACACGAATACGTACAACTGAAAGATGTATCCAGCTGGTCGACAGCTCGAATCTCTGCGAGTTTCCCCTCCCCCCTAGCTCTACCGATTACAGCACAAAGCGACAGAGTCGCTACGGCAAGATCGAGTTTACACGCGACAGTTCGTCCACACTTCCCGACGACTTTCTTAGCGCCGCGCCACGCGTCGCGCTACGCCCTCCATCATTATCCGTTAAGCCAAGGCATCAATTAACGTCCCTAAGCCCGTTCGATATAATCATTGTCGATCCCTCATCTGAGCCCGCTTCGCTTGTCAGTGAAACACCCGGAGCATACAGCACTCCTCCCCGTTCGCGTGCCATGCCACATCGTTCTCCGTCCCGGTCGTGCTCTCCTGCACCCTCTCTTACTAGCACGTCGTCCACTTGCTCGAGTGCCGATGTGCCAAGAACTCCCGACAGTTCTGACGACGAATGGCTTAACCCCCGGACTCCGCGCGAGACTCTTGCCCGTCCGAGACTCGCGAATAAGCAGCTTATACTTACAAAGTCAACACCGTCTCCTCCGGCCTCTGACACAAGTCTCAAAGGCTCTTTCGAGTTCACCGTCGAGCCCTTTTCTTTCCTTCCTGATTTGGAAGACGAAGAGGAGGAGGATCGGGATCAGGAAGAAGAGGGACAGGAGCAGGAGCAGGAGCAGAACGCGTTGTGGTACTCTCACGAGTTGGGCCAAGTGCTCTCTCTCTTTCCGCACACCCCTTCCTACGACGGCCGTGCACGCCCCGACTCTTTCCCCCCACCACCTCGCGGCTCTAGCTTGGGTACAGGTACAGGCCGACCGCGTGCCCACAGCCGGATGAGCAAGCCTGTTCCCCCTCTCCCGCTCATGGCTAGCCCGAGCCCACAGCTGGACCCTACTTTCCCGCGACCCAAGTCCTACCTGCCGCCTTTGCCTAACTGCGAGTCCCCCTACCCTATCACACCCCCCTCACTTCACGCCCCTCACTCCTCGTCGCCGACTGCGCCTGCCGCCGCTGCGGTACCTTCTGCGCCTCGAGAGAGCCCAACTCCCCCCGTACCCACCCAATCACGGCCCTCTGTGCGCAAGTCACTCATGATCACCGTCCCGCGCCCCAACCCGAGCACGCAGCTTCCCCTGGACGTCTCCGACATCCTTGACGAAATCGATGCCTGGTCCTTCTATTCTCCAACCACGAGCACGAGCACGAGCACCGTAATGCTCTCACCACCCCGCGTACCGCACAGCCCCAGTCCTCCTCCTACCACGTCGAGCGCGTCAGCTTTGGAGAAACGCGACGCGATCAAGTTCGTCGTGAGTGGCGCCTCTGCGGCTTCACGACCCCCCTCCTCGCCTACGCCATCCATGTCCACCACGATCTACGCCACCACGGCCGCCGCGAACAACTGCAGCGACCATGAGGACTACGACGAGAACAGGTTCTGCTCGCACCAGTCCTTCTCCCCCCTCGACCTCCCCGTATCATCCGTCGGCGCCGCCGCAGCCGCCCAGGCGCCGATCGCCAACCCTGCCCTTCGCCGCTTCCAAATTGGCTCCGTCGTGCGACGCATGCGGATGCGCCGCGCTGCCAGCGACGGGAGCAAGGGGAGCAAGGACGCAGCGGCGACGCCTAAGGTCGCGACGCCGGCTCGGACTACCTCCGCCCCTGCTTTGGGTCGGCGACCGCAGCGGCAGCGCAAGCCGATCCCCTTCTAGCTTCAGCTTCAGAGTGAACAGGCAGAAGACTTTCTTTTCTTTTTGGGGGGTCATTGTTGGGTTTTTGGAGACCGGATTGGCTTGGCTTGGCTTGGCTTTGGCGCCTTCTTTCCAAATGACGACGAGAATGAATCGTTTTTGGGGTTTTTGCTTTTTTGTTTACGATCTTTTGGGATGGACTGGTGCAGTGTAAAGGTACCTGTTCATATCCATCATCATCATCATCATCATCATCATCATCATGACTCGGCCTTGTGTTTCACATGAACCTTACCTCCTCATCACACTCCACAACTGTATTTGTCGTCACCCACTCACTCTCTTTTTATTAAGTTACCTTCGTCCTACTTTCCTTTGGCCTGTGGCGTGGACCGCCTTGCCAACATTTAATATCGTCTTTTTGTTTTGGTAGCGCACCGCATCATACTCTCGTCGTTTGGTACAGCTTTGATATATAATGCTAGATTGATTTTTTTTTTTTCAATCCCACCAATCCTGTGCGGGTAGAAGAAATTGAAATTGCCTGCTGGAATGGTGCTGATGGAATTGCAGGAAAAAACAACATGACAATAAAGCGATTTTCGCTCGCTGTCATGCATGAACTCCACGAAACAATTAACTGCAAGTGCAGTGGCCAGCCTAAACACCTGAAAGACCACAACGAGAACTCCCACTCCATCCACATGTGCCGGCACATGAACAAAAAAAAGTCGAGCGCGTACGTGTGCCTTGCGCGACGTCGATTGCTCCCAAACCAAAAAAAAACAGAAAGTTCTACAATGGGAGTGGTGGGTGATTGTGCCATCATATCGTATCATGAAGCATACTATGGAAATACTTTTGGCGTAAACTGTTGGCTGGTATGTGTAATGTATAAATAAAAAAAACAAAACAAAAGAATAAACCCCCGAGCCGAGCCCTCCCCACCCTACTAATCAGCTAATCGCCATTTGCATCTGCGGCACCCGGCGCCCGCGTCCGCGCTTCGCGCCGGGCAGCAGCGCGCTTCAACAACCAGGCGAGGTTCTCGTACACGACGAACGTGACGCACGTGCCGGGAAGCACGCGAACGACGTTCGTGCCGAGGCCGCGGTAGAACCCCGCGAAGCCCTCGTGTGCCCAGGTGTGCGCGATCGTGGACGGGATGGTGCGGTGGTGCGTGCGCGTGAGCACAGAGTCGCTCTGTTTTTTTTTTTTTTTGGGGTGAGTTTTAATGGGATGTCCGCCGTTTTTTTAACTAGCGACTTTTTTTACCTGGATGCGCGAGCGGACCACTTGGTATGGGTATGTTGCGCACAGCGCGCCGAGTTTCGACGCGCCCGAAATTGCCGTGTACGCCGTGTTGGACTGACGCGGACGAAACAAAAAAAAAAACAAAGATAAGAACCGGCCCCCCCCCCCCCCAATTTGGTTTTAGTTGAAGGATTGGGGTGCGCAAGAGCGCAGCAGAAACGTTTTTCTTACCAGCTTTTCGTCTTCCATCGTCCACGCGCGCCCGAGGCTGGTGATCCGCCGCCGCTTGCGTTCGAACGCCCAGTTCTTCAGCTTTTCGTACCCCATAAATTGAAGCGCGCCGTTGCCAACGCCGACCAACGCGAGCGACGTGCCACGGTAGAGCCCGCGCAGACCCTCGTCGCGGTATATCGCGCGGAACCCGCCTGGAGTGGAGCGCGACATTTCCAATTTGATTCGATGATATGACGTTATGGTTTGTGGAGTTGTGTAGAAATCAGCTCAAGGTTGGAAAATGAGACGGGAGGAAGTCTCCCCCCGATAGATGGGATGGGAGGGGGGGAGTTGGAGAAACTTAATAGCGGGACACGCACTCCAGAGTCCCCTGTGCGCGGCGGGTGAGTTGGGTGGCGCGGTGAACGTCCGCACCTTGACGACCCATATCGGGTTTGTCAGGATGGCCGTTACAGCACCTACGCGGAGAAGAGAAAGATGAAAAGAAAAAGGTCAAAAGGAGATCTGCGAGGGAAGCTTAGAGGGATTGCGAACTCGCTTCGGCAGAGTAGAGGAGATACTGGGAGGCGGAGAGGGGCCTGTTAGGCACTTCGATGGTCGCGCGGCGCTTGAGCTGATTATAGCTGCAATGCAAAGGATTCCACCGGGGGGAACCGGGGAGGAGTCATAAGCACCAAAGAAAAAAGGGGGGGGGCGCGAAAGGGAGCGTAAGTGCGTGTTAGAACGTACAAGAGAAAGTAGAGTCCCCAGCTGCTGGCGTTGCCGGCGATGTTGGGGCTGAGACCGCGGTAGAGTCCACGCCAACCCTCGCTGGCGTGGATGTCGCGCAGGGCTCGCCAGATGCCGCGTCCGATGCCGCCTTCGGGCCCACGCGTCGATACTTGGAACTTGACCTTGAGCAGGTCGAGCGGGTTCATGCAGAGCACGGCGGCCGTGCCCGCGCCAATGCCGGCGAACGCGTGGTCCTATACAAGCCCACCAGGCGCGATGAGTTGAGTGAGTAGAAAGTGCGCAAAAGGAGTTTGTTTGTTCCTGCTCACGATTGCATGTGTCGGGAAGAAGCTCGGGTGTGAGTATGGGTCCGGGGTGGACGTGGACATGCGACAACGCCTTTTGGGAAAGCAAAACGTCGAGGACGCCGGACGAGGAGCGCGAGTCTGCGGGCCGATCAAATCCGGGCGGTATCGCCGAAACTCCCTAGCCGTTGCCAGTGGACGCATCCATCCAGCTGGCCACTGATACCAAGAGTGTGGCAACAAGATGAGAAAAAGTGTGAATGCGTCTTGCTCTGAATAGTATTAGGTGAAGCTTTGTATCTAATCTGATGTCCGTGTCTGCCTTTGGGGCGGAGACCGAGACGCCGCATAGATCTCTTTTAACATATATCTCTTCCTCTCCCTGTTCCTCATCCAATGTCCCCGCTGTTGAGGCTGTTAAGATTACGTATAGCTGTGCTAGATAGCATATAAAATTGGGTTGCAAAAAAAAATTATGAAGGAGAACTTGATCTCATTCATGTACCCTCGTTTCCCTCTGGATGGACGACAGTCCTTCAACTGTCCAATGGTTGCGGTAGGTGAAATGATGACGAGAAATGGCCCTTTATCGTCTTTGTGCGTAAAGATCCTTTCCCTGTCGTCATCCATCTACCCTTCCATCTGCCGGTTGAAAGCCTGCCAGAACAACACTCTTCTCTCCCTCTACGGCCAACACAAAAGTGCGCCACATTGGGAGCGCCATGGGGTACTGACCGCTCCGATGAGTAGCACTGTAGTCTGGCCACTCACTCATTCCCGCCATTCCCGACCAAGACCAAATACTGAACGAAGACTCCCAACTTGGTACCTCATCGGTGCCATTCTTCTTGTAATCTACGTGTCGCAACTCCTCGCGATTTGCCAGCGGTCGGGAGGTGGGTCGCGGCAGGCGGCGGGAAGGGGAAGTGCGCAGCGCGGTGAAGGTGTGCGCGGTCAACCGGTCAAGCACTGGTCACCGGTCACCGGCTCACCCGCCGACCCGATGCCGATGAGCGTGAGAAGGTGGCTGTATGCTGTATTGTGGACATAGCAGGTCCCAGGCGAGCTATATGTGCTGTGGTGCATTACGATAATCCAGCAGTACTGCATGTATATGATCCGCAACCGTCAACTCCTGCTGTCCCACTGGCGGTGACAGCACTGCTTGTGACGACGACGCCTCTTCCGCTTCGTGACACTTAGCACATGTCACAAATGGTCCGACCGTTGACGCCTTTACGTTGACCGTGCTGAATTGTACAGCCCCGCCTTCACCAGCTCATCATCCCTGCCAAGCTGTTCTCCCATGTTGATTCCCTCCGCAAATTTCCCCAATCCTCCAGATTCTGCCTTGCGGCGTCCATTCACAGCTACCGCCTTCCTCCCCCTATATTCGTGCCATTATGCCTTGGCAGTGCTCGCCATCCTCCCGCACACCTTCATTTTAAGACTTGCTTTGACACCCATCGTTCTCTGGCAGGCTTGGAACTGCGCCGTCGGACTGGACTTCTCTGCCGGGTTGGCCAAGTCATTGGGACTTGAAAGTTCGGCCAGACTCAACCACTGGAACTTTGCGTATGTGGTGCGATTGTCGTCAACAGCGTCCTTTGCCTTTGCATCCGTTGGCTGACTGCCTGGACTGCCTTAGATTGGGATGTTCGATATAGCACTCAAGTCGCTCGAATGGGCGTTTGCGAAGAAGCCCCTGAGGAGGTACGAGCCACCCGCGGAGGGCCAACAGGGGCAACGTGTTGCTCTCGTTGAGCGCCGCTTGTCCATCCGAACGTTCTTCTCGACGCTTTTGACCTCGTGTGCAATCAGCGCGGAATCGGCTGGTCGTGGTCACCCAAGCCGTTCCCCAGACCGTCCAACCGCCACTCGACGTCCATCCTCTCCGTCCTCGCCAAGCTGCTCTTCAAGCTTCTAATCTTCGACGTATGCCACTACTTCATACAGCGTACCCGGCCCTCCGTCAACCACCCCGCGGGCGACACGCTCTTCGACCCGACGCTGAGCCTAATCCCGCGCTTCGCCTACGCGGCCTTCTTCACCCTCTGCGGCGGCCTGGTGGTTTACACGACCGTCGACGCGATATATCACGTCGCGACGCTCGTCGGCCGCGTCGTCCTGCGCCAGTCAGCGTGGCAATGGCCACCCCTCTCCGACCGACCCTGGACGTCCACCTCTATCGCCGACTTTTGGAGCTTCCGCTGGCACCAGTTCTTCCGGCACCTCTTCGTCGTCTTTGGCGCGCGACCCGGCGGCGCGCTGCTGGGCCGACCTGGCGCGCTCGTCGGCGCGTTCACCGTGTCCGCGGTGATGCACGATCTTGGGATGTGGGGGCTCGGGCGGGGCACGGAGTTCAGCACCGCCGGCGGGTTCTTCGTCCTCATGGGCGTCGGCGCGGCTTTGGAGCACGCGTTTGCGAGGGTGACCGGGCGTTCTGTCGGGGGCATTTGGGGATGGGCGTGGACTATGGCGTGGACGCTTGCGTGGGGCACGCTCATGATGGACGCGTGGGCGAGACGGGGCATGATCGCGTGTGACTTTTTTCCCGACGGGATGAGGCCGGGCAAACCGCTCGTCGACGTTGCCATCTCGTTCTTACAACGGTATTTTCACGATATCTAACTTGAGTATTTCCCCCTTTACATAGATATAATCACAAATACGCACAATCTAGAGAATTTTAAAATGGGTGTCCCACGGCACGTGATGCATGACGTCGAGATGAGATGTATCGACACCGACACTGACCACAGCGTACAGCGTTCATGTCGTCTTCCACGGATTCCGGAACGCAATATCATCTCCGCTGTACTGGTGAGGCCCTCGATACCGCCAATGCGCACACGGGGGATGTGGATATCACCCTCTTCGGCAGCTGCTTTTGCCCATTTGTGCAGCGGGTATGGGTCGCGTTCGAGTACCTCGGCATCCCTTACCGCGTACGTCGTGTCGCGATATCGAGTTCGCATTCATCTAAGCAGCAGGCCCATTCTTCGCGATGATGCTCTCTGCGCTCCGTTTCCGCGCGACAGTACTGTTGAGCTCACAACTCTCCGGCTTCTTGAACGTTGGCCGTCGCGGCTCACTGACGCTTCCTTTCGCTTTTCGCTGCGCAGACGAAGTAGATCCGTATAAGAAACCGGAGGATCTGCTCGAGGTCTCGCCCAAAGGCCTCGTGCCAGGACTCAAGCTACACACCTACACGCCGCCGCGCGCTCTGAACGAAAGCACCGTCATCCTAGAGTATCTCGAAGAGTGTGTTGATCTGATCTATTCATCACGATAACCACCACCACAACAACTTTTTATTTTTTAATCCCTCCTTTTTCTTGATTTTGAACAATTAGCCTCGCGGAGGGTACGACGGCGCGGAAAACCCTGCTGCCCCCTCGGTCCGATCCGTACGCGCGCGCGCTCGTGCGCCTGCAAGCCGACCACGTCTCGCGCGCGCTCGTCCCCGCGTTCTACCGCTTTCTACAGGCGCAGGAGCCGGAGCGTCAGAAGGCCGGCGCGCGCGAGTTTTCCGCTGCGCTCGAGCAGCTCGCGTCTCTGCTCGAGCGCGCCGAGCGCGAAACGACGGCCGGCCTTTCCGCTTCTGCTTCTTTGAGCCAAACGGGGCCCGGGTCGGGTCTGTGGCATGAGAATGGGGAATTAAACTGGACGGATGTGATGGCGGGACCATGTGCGTATTTGCGTGCATTCACTTTCCTATTCGTTTTCCCCATAATAATGATGATGATGATATTGATATTGGGGAGAAAGGGCTGTTCCGCGCGAGCAATGTCTTGAAACATCATCGCGCTTTTGAGCTGCCTCCGCATTCAAAGTTTCGAGCGTGGCTAGATAGGCTCTTTGCGCACCCATCTTTCAAGGCGACCGTAGCACCGAACGACTCTACTTGGACAGCTACGAAAGGTGAGCCCACGGACGCCGTTATGAGCCTGTCCTTGTCAGGCAATTTCTTCAATTAGATATGCCTTCAATCGACCAAACACGAGCCAAGTTGCGAACGCGATCAACGCCGGGCGCGGCCTGCCTTGAAATTTACGTGACGCGTGGACAAGACGGTCTGCTGTTCAATGGGAGGCTTCGGCCCCAACTGTATATTGTCTGCCATTGTACTCTTATAGGCCATTAAGGCCAATAAATGTTATTGTCGACGCCTTACGGCGGTGTCCTTCTGGCTCTCATCCTTACCAAGGTAAGCAGAACGGTAAGCAATCAAAGGTAAGAGGATAAGAGGAAGTGGGATTTGGATGTGTGGCGAGAAATGAGTCATGTGATGTATTGCATTTCTTCTCTGACTCCCCCCCCTTCTTTTATCTGACCCTTACCGTCCCACGTAAATGAAATGTCTGATGCAAGCCGTAAATTTGGTGCTTTATCGAGCGAGACAAAACCCTCTTTTATGTCACAGCCTCTCCGACTATATCCATTATCCGCCTGAAGGGCCTCATAAAGAAAAGCGCAAGAACGGTGTGCTCCGTAGCGTTGATGCTGCCGATCTGACCCTTTGGAAGGTGAGGATGACAACAGCACAACTAACTCTCCTGCAGGTTGATCTTCCCCCTCCTCCTCTAAACGAGCTGAAGCAACTCATTGGTAAATAACGCGCCGGGTGCAGTGAGGCTTGAAGGAGCGCTCGACGAGATCTCGGATTATTGGCCTGCCACCTCGCCGCCTGAACCCCGACGTTTACACGTTATCATACAGCCTCCGCCTGGTAAGTGTTATGTGCGTTGTGTCAGCGAGATTTCGTTGACCGTGTCTCGATCTCCTTTCTCGCTTTTGCTACGTCTCTCCTCGCTGCCTTGCTGACAGTGTCTTCGTCTTTCATTGTCGCTCCTCTAGCCCCATCAACTTTACAGGATGGAATGACCCTAACGACATGGAGTAGACCTTAGTTTACAATAAAGCTTCGAAGCTTTGAAAAATGGATTTGTCTAGGCGAAGATGATCTGAACTACGGTGATATCAGAGGAGCTCCAGCTGGGAGATCACGATTTTTTGAAACCTGTGAGAAATTTATGATGCGTAAACGTTGCATGGACGACGGTACTGAAGATGTACGTGCAGTATTCCGCTGCCGCAGACCACCTGATTTTCGTTGTTCCAGGAATATCTGCCACTCCGGGACCTTGTCCTGTCCCGTTGGGGCTCATTTTTCGAGGAAGCTATACCAGCGGGAACGAACGTATCGGAACTGAACCGAGTAACGAGTAACGAACTCATTCACTATGCTAGTAACCTCGGTTCGGAGTTAAGAAACAGATCAAATTATGACGTTGATAAAGAATCGCAAGTACGTGCGATCATTCTGCAATTCTTGGCGTGGTCTCGATCGGTTCGAGATGCCGTTGTGGTCGATTTTTCTCATCATCACGTTTACGTTGCCTAAAATCCGATGTGACAGATGTTTGGGGCTTCCTTTTCACCTTGTGATCGAAACAAATGGCCAAACAATGAGCCACACTGCGCATAGCGATTTCCACATGATCATCAACATCCTCAAAAGTCAATCCAAGATAATGGAGGTGATGAATATCGTATGCTTTTACAAGCCGCCTGCATTTCTTGAATATGCAACTGGCTGCGGACCTCGACAACCGTTAAACCGATCGTTATCATGGCCATCTATATCGACAAGTATTTCAAGGCTCATCAGGACCTTGTTTGGCGGCCTGACGTAAAGTCCATCCAGGTAGTATTCAACTAGTTTTGACAGGATCGCCGTGGCTAAAGCAATACTTTTACAAGGGCCAAGCGCAAACACGGAGAGGACCAGAACTCCAAGGCCATTCTCGGGTACGTCCGCCAGGGCAGGGGAGGAAGACATTTTCGACAATCCCTCAGTTCAGAGAGAGGTTACGAGAATGGGATACACAACTAGGCGATATCAGAGGAACTAACACTATTGACTCCTGTAAGTCCCAATTCACGCCACTGCACAAGATATATGGTCTGACAAGCCGTTCATTGAAGTTGCAACCTACGGTGCACCAAGCGGTCTCACAAAGTGGTGCTCTCGTTGTCCTCAAGACAATTGTTGAGGACAAAGGGCGTCGATTGTTGCACTACTTTAGCCGTATCAAGGCACCATCCAACATATCATCCCATTACTCGACGTCATCGGCCTCGGTATCGAAAAAACGATTATCGTATTACCCTGGAAGTCTCCACTTGATGAGGTCTTGCAACTCCGTCAACGTCCTGATGACGTTGTGTCCCTATGTCTTCAATTCCTTGAAGGCGTGGCCTTTTTGCATCAGCACAACGTTGCGCACTGTGACCTCAAACCCGGGAACATGGTCATTGACACCAAATCCGAGTCGGAACTGTCGCCACGGTTGTTCATTATCGACTTGGGCCTGGCCGAGTCTGTAGAAAACGAGGAAACAATGACGGAAGGTTGGTGTGGGACGTCATCATGGATCGCTCCCGAGCTTGGATCCAGAAATGGGCCGATCCAGCGGTACAGCCCAATTCTCGCCGATCGGTGGGCTTGTTGGCGGATGATAGAATACTTCGCAAAGTAATTTCTCACTTATGAGGGCGCACGAAAAATAAGGTTTCGGGCATTCGCCCAACGACTCCTCGACGTTAATCCTAGCGCAAGGCCAGAGTTGAACAAGCTGCAAGCTATTCATGGACCACGAAAGCGAAAAGCAACAACAAGTCAGCACGAGCCAGTACCAAAACGTTCTGCGACTCATCGCATTTGACTGATCTCTGTATGAGGGGTTCCAGGCGCAAGTTAGAAAATGACCTTGCTGTCTCTCAGCTTGTCGTTCAAATCCCCTGAGGCTCAGGTACAACAGGTAATTCTGGCGCCGGACCACCAGCAGAAATGCGATGATGTGAAAGATGGGGGCTTGAACGCGTAGTATCGTTTGTTGGATCAATAATCTCTGACCTATGATCGCATGTTTTGGTCGAAGAATCAGAATTTTTAATGCAATTGTTCCCCCTTTCCTCATCGCAACAGGATCTGACGTGTCATAAAGTGGCTTTATTTACGCCAGCGTCCCAGGTACATTTACAGCAGATGGACTTGAATTGATTGACTCGGTCTGCCTGCCAGGCGGGGGGCGTTCGTGCCACATCGGCTGGTCACAGTAATGCCCACCCCCGGAATGTTTTACGAGACCTGCCTTCCTTGATGATGCTTGCATTCTCAGAGCTTGCACTAATCCATGGCTTCCTGAGCTCATTGAGCGAGTCGCCGAGATCTACACGAGGTTAAAATACGGAATACGCGTCGTACGCACAGCAAGGAGCCTGTAGTTGGGGTTTGGAAGTCAGGCCTCGTTGTCGACCCAGAACGGCACCACCCTATTCCGATCCTCAACGACAAGCATACAGTATACTGCATATAATCGCTTCATTTCTCGGAGTGAGCCCATCGACGTGAATCACATGGCGAGACTCGGATGTCCATCGACAAATACCAACAACCCCGCTGAACAAGCGCGAATCAACCTTGTGATCTGTGCGGTATCACTGTAAGTGCTTCCTAATCGCAAAAAGGTCTGTTGTTGCTTACAGCACACCCTGGCAGATGGAGACCTCGTGCATCAGATACAGGATTGGGCAAACCTAGAAACATTTGCTTCTGCTTCGAGGTTGCCCACCGCAGTAACGCCGCCGCGATCAGCGCCACGGAGATATGCGACCCAGGGTCGGCAAGCATCGGAACACTCCCTGACGATGTCCTTTTTGAAAAATTTCAGTTTCAGTGTGAAGAAGGACCCAATGATAGTAGCAATGGGTTAAATTGGTGCATGTGTGCCGAAGATGGCGATGCATTGTCTTTGCGTCACCACATCGCCTACACCTACAGCTTCTCTGCACAAGAAAACCACCTGCGTGGGAGATGATGGAAATATGGCCAGCTTTGCCTATTAACATCACAGAGTATGCCGAGTCCGACTCATCGCCATATGAGAACGGCGGCGCCTATAACATTCATCAGGAAAACCCAAAAAAACTTAACTTAACTTAAATTCAACTTAACCAACTTAAATCCCTTAAATTTTATTTTAAGCAGTTTAAGGAAATGGATGGTCTTATTCTTGTCTTAAATTACTTCTTAAGTTATACTTGACTAGCTTAACGAAGGGTTCTAAGATGGTTAAGATTTTTTGAGTTTTCCTGATGCAACTTATTGACGTGCTCGAGCACAACAATCGTGTGTGTAATATCAGCCTCTATAACGTCTCAACATGGGAAAGGAAAAAAAAACATGCAGAGGCCATTTTCGGAGTTGACAAGTGTTGAGCTGAGCCGCCTTTGAGCGAGAGCAGGGGAGCAGGGCCAGGGGGATGTGAGTACTGCGCCAGCTTGATTCGTGACGGCGCTGCAGATAATCAGTCCCTCACTGGCATGCACCTGCCTATTAGGCTCCTTGTGATGTATAGAATAGAAAGATAATAGATTACTTCACTGTGCAGAATGTTGGGGGCTGCGAATGACTAAGACAAATAAAAAGGCGTATTGACACAGCTTTGGGGCTGTTCAGGATCCTCTATCTTCACTGCAAAATCTTTCACACCCTTGCCAGATGTCTTTCAAAGCACACACCATAACTACTTGCCCCTGCGCTGACCCGTTGATCATGCTATGACCATATATGGCATTAGAACGGTTCAAGCCGTTCCTGAACCGCTCAGGAGTCGTGAGCCGTTGAACGGGCTCGGCTCAGCTCACATACAGCTCGGTTCGGTTCAGCTTACTGAGCGGTTTTGAGCCGCATCGTGGCAGCACTACCCGCCTGCGCATGGATGTGGGTGAGTAAAAAAATAATTTCTTTATGTTTCCATTTGCAACTTGCCCATGCCTCCACCTGCCTGCCTGTGCCCACCTGCACCTGGTTGCCTGCGCCTGCGCCTGCCGACCTGCACCCAACCACACTTGGCCACACCTGCAGTGCCTGCTGCCCCTGCTTGCCTGGCTGTGCGGGTGTGGGTGAGTAAATTTTTTTTTCCTCTATGCTTGCGCTCACTTTTGCAACCCGCCCATGCCCGCATCCGCCTGCCCACACATTCCTGCCTGCGCCCGCGCCTGTCTGCGCTCACACCTGCCTACCCGTGCCCGCCTGTCTGTCCCCGCACCCTGCCTGCCTTTGCTTGTGCTCGCCTGCCTGCGCTCGTGCCCGCCTGCTTGTCCCCGCGCCCTGCTTGCTTTGCCTGCGCCCACCTGCCTGTGCTTGCGCCAAGTAATGACCATTTTCCTGATGTCGTCTGCTGCTTTGCAATTACTTACAATTACTTTAGGGTCGAAAGTAGCCAGAAAGTGGTAGAAGAGCATATGAGTGACGTTACTGTAACCTCCATGATACACTCCATCGACTGTCCATCCTTCAGAATCAGCCTACCCGATCATACGGAATCGATTGAACCAATAGGCAGCACCCTTTCTACGACGTTCGCCAGTATAGAGGTCCTTCACCTCTCATACCCTCGTAACATCGTCGGAAATCCATTCGAGTTCTTGGGACGTCCCATTTCATGGCGCAAATAGCTTGAGCAGTTCCAAAATGTGAAGACCCTGGTACAATGTAACCTAGTCATTGCAGTTGCGCATCTCCTCCAACAGTATGACGAAGACTCCACAGTGGATATTTTGCCCTCACTTGGGCAGATTGAGCTGCGTGCCGCAGCATTTCCCGCATCTCCTAGCGAAAACCATTATGCAGACGCGTTTGACTCGTTGCAGCCTTTGGTGGCTGCATGGCAACGGGGGGGCCGCCTTGTGGAGGTCCTTTGGATGGCTGATCATTCAAAGTTCCATTACGAGAGAGTACATGGGTCCGTTTGGGGAATATAGGGAATCTGGGCATGCAATCGTAACTGGCCAACCTGACCTTAATCGCCAGGGAAGTGTGGAACAGGGGGTGTGCGATGCACGCCTGGCCGGGGTCGGGGGGTCGGGGATCGACTGTGTCGCATGTGCTGTACGCCTGTGACTTTCACCAGATTCGATAAAATGATTGAGAAACTGAGCTGATCACTCACCTTCACTGACGTTACCCGAAATACTGCACCCTCAGTGATGAATTCTCCCCAGTGTACCCAGGGAAGTCAGATGGTGCCAGAACCAATCAGCACCACCCAATCATTATCTCCTTGTACTCCGGCTCTTCAGTTTTCCCAGATGGCCTTTCGGATGGCTCAGGGACAGGGGAGCATTCCACGGATGGCAACGAGTCCATTGAAGTACCAAGTCAAGGTGGGTCTTGTACACGCTGTCTGTGACAAGGTGGCTGATTGAGTGTAGACAAGGCGACTATCAACATACTCCCAGACGACGCCCTCTTGGAGATATTTCATTACTATAGAGAGGTGCCCACCCACCATCGCTGGTGGTGGTGGTGGAAACGCCTGGCAGATTCATGTCAAAGATGGCGACATATCATCTTTGCAGCACCGCACAGTCTAGACCTGCGACTTACGTCCTCGTGGGTGTCATGTCATTACATCTAAGTCATGGTGCCGCAACGATATTTCTTGATCATCCAACCCCCAGGAATAGGTTATGGCGATGGGAAACGGTGGCCAGATATCCAGTGACAATATGACAGCCAGTGGATATCTGGCCACCATTTCCTATCACGGTAACCTGCTACTCCTGGGGGTTGGACGATCAGGCTCAAGATAATATTGTTGCAGTACTCGAGCACCATGATCAAGTAGTCCACATCGCATTCGATGTCGAACCCGTTTTGCGTTGGAAAAATTCTCCACTTGTGACACAAAAGCTATTCCCGGTTCTGGCACATCTTCAACCCAATGAGATAGTTCTTCTTGGGGGGATCTGCCCCACTTCTTCGGTTCTTCTCTTAGCATTTCCGATTAGGTGGAACTTGGTTCTGATCTTCACTGCCTGTGCGCTTTCATCTCTTCTTTCATCTCATCTCATTCCATCACCTCTCCCCCTCGTCTATTTCTATGATCCCCCTGTTATACCACTGACTCGCTAGTGTCACTACAGTACCAACTGTTTCTCTTTTATATAATACAGCACCAGATGGCCTTTGTAGGTACCGGCTCAGCTGCATATAATCCACTGGCTTCTTGTCTGCGAATGTTGAGTCTCGTGGAGCGCACCATCGCCCCTCTCACCCGCTTCTTGTGTGCTTGTTGAGTTACCACAGAACGCATTTGTGCTCTCTCGCCTCAAGCGACTTCCCCCACTTCACCTTTGTTCATTTCTCTCTCCCTCTTCCTCTCTGCTAACCTGGGTCTCTGACACGACACAATCACACTCGCGTGCTGTCCACCACCTGCTACTGAAAAAAAAGTCTGTTTTCACCCTCTCTGTGGCGCTTTGGTGAGCAACATTAAGGTAGTCCACAATGCTGCGGTAGACTCGGAATGGCAAGGAGGCGCACGCGCATCCCAAAGGGCTTAAAACCTTCCCTCCGACACATCTATAACTTCAAATACCGCGCGGCACAGTGTCATCCCCATGCAACATCCTGCCATCGGATAACCCTCCGCTGGTCGCATCGAGATGGCAAACACAAGGAACCCCCGACGACGATGCGATAGCACCTTACACTGGAATCCAACAGCGAACTCGCCCGGCGTATACAGGCAGACGGGCGCAGCTGGCTAGTACCGCCGCATTTGTCCCATGTTCGTGCGCGCTGTCGCCTGCATTTCCGTTTAATTCTTTCTCCACTTGCCTGTGTTGTGGATAGAACTCATTGACGTGCCGTCAAAGAGAACCAAACCGCAACGCGCGCGGGCGGCGTTGCCTGCTCGCACCCTTCCCATATTTTGCGTTGGAACAAGTATTGAGCCTTGTGGTGTTCCGGTCCTCGGAGAGCCTGGAAAGCCATTTGGGATAAGGAGACATGTGGGGCGTCCGAGCATGGGCAGGGACGCAGCGGAAACGATGACACTCAGCGTGGGTGGACAATGGATCGATAGAGCGTGTGTGTATGGTGCAGAATCAATTATGACATCTCGAGCCTTGCCGCGGCGGCAACCGAGAGAGTACGTGGGTCCGTTTCAATTGGGGAATATAGACTGGAGGTGGGGCACGCAGTCGGAACTGGCCAAACTGGCCTTAATCGCCGGTAAACGTGACCAACACGTAATCCGATTATCGTCCGATAATCGTGGCGAGGGGAGGGACCCCCTTCACCAGACTTGCCCTTCACCGGACTTGCCAGTAACCCTCCGATACACTGCACTCAGTGATGAATTCTCACCAGTGTATTCAAGGAAGTCAGATTGCACCAGAATCGATCAGCATCTCCCAATCTTCATCTCCTCGTACCCCTGGCTCACCAGTTTTTCCAGATGGCCTTTCGGATAGCTCAGTGACGGGAGGTTCCACGGATTGCAAGGAGTCCATTGAAGTGCAAAATCCAGGTGAGTCTTTGGACACAACGCTTGTGACATGGAGTGGCTGATCGAGTGTAGACCAGGCTACTATTGACATACTCCCAGACGATGCTCTCTTGGAGATATTTCACTTCTATAGAGCAGTGCTCCCTTATGCCCTTCGACAGTGGTGGTAGAACACCTGGCAGACATCTGTCGAAGATGGCGGCATATCATCTTTGTATCACCTCACCATCTGAAACTGCGACTTATATGCACTGACCGAACCCCCACGAAGACCTCACTACCCACTGGATATCTGGCCACCATTCCCCATCACCATCTTATTTCTTCACGAGGAATTATTGGGTGGATCTGCGCCACTTCTTCAGTACTTCTCCTTATGGAACCTAGCATTTCCAGCATTCCACAGACTTGCTTTATCTACCACTCACTTGCGCATCCTTTCCCTTCGGGATATCCCAATCACCGGATACATTTCACCTGAGGTGATGGCCACTTGTCTGACCGCTTTGCTTAGTCTTGAGTAGCTTTACATTCGATTCAAATCCCCTCAATCTCGCCCCAACCGAATAGGCCAGCCTCCACCAACGCGCGCCGGCCTCCCCGCACTCACGCACTTTAATTTGCGTTAGCGAGGTCTTCCAAGTATACGCTAACGCCAGCTTATACTTGGAAGACCTCGTTGCCCGAATTAATCCCCCAAACTCAAGAAGCTCGCAATACGTCTCCTGGTGGACCTTATGTTCAATATTCCACAACTTCACAGGTTCATTGCTCGCACAGAAGGGATCAGGCCGCTCAATCGGGCTACGATCATGTTTTCCTCTTCTGATAACTGCATTGCTCTTGGATCCCTCTCTGGCGCCGTGGAGTTGCGGATTAGTTGCGAAGAGCCACACAGGCAGGCCTCGTCGATGGCACAGGTATGCGGCCGCTCTCACCTCTCCTATTGCATGTGGAACAGCTTGACATCCGCAGGTATCCGCCTGGGCAAGCACAGCGTCGACCCCTCACAGTCGTTTGAATGTTTTGACCGCTTTCCTACCGTACAACATCTCCATATATAAGGAACTGAGGCAAACCGTTGCGCGGGCCCCGAAAGAGCTCACAGTGGAAAGAGTCACAGAGGTGTTGCCCACTCTACGTATAATTTTCTTCGAGGGGCCGTCGCCATCTAGAACTATACGAGAAGACATACAAGCATTCATCGCTGCGCGTCAGCATTCGGATTACCCTGTTGATATCCACTTGGATTTGCCACCGGTTATTGCTCTCCGTTTGTCATTATCATCATTTCGTATTATTACCTACTGACTCCCTGCGAATCCAACTGCCAGCTGTAAGGATCACCCTTACACCACGCTCGGATCGTGCCGGACCGTGCTAACCGGGAGCGCTCAGACACAAACGCGCCCTGTCCTCCCTCCCTTTTCCCTCAATCTTCTCGCCTTCCCCTTCTTTTCCTCTGTTTTTGCATCCTCCTCTAATCCTTCGTCTCCGGAATCACCTCATCTCAGCCTTAGCTCCTGTCCACGCCATTCACGTTACGATGCTACTTTGATTGATACTTACGCCCCTTGCCACAAAGTTCTCTCAGTTACCTCCGTTTTCCTCTCAGTTCCTATCTACCGCGCGTTCACTTTACTTTCATCGGCAGACAAGCGCAGGAAGTGGGGCGACTCCCCGACTTCCCCTCCAAGATCTAGCCTTCGTATCCTTTCGCTCAACTTTTTTCTTGGACTCATTTCATCTCATATCGTTGCATGGACACATACAAAATTAAGTACATTACAAGTACAGATAAAAGGGGCCTTTGCATGGCCACGGAAATACAACGTTGTGTCTTCGTGTCTCATCATCACTCAGGCTCGCGTGTGAGCGCGCCCGTCCCTGCGCCCTAGATTTTCACCAGGAGGTGCACGCTCATCGCAAAGGACTTTAAAACCTTCCCTTAGACACACCTATACTTCAAAACCGTGCGGCAACGTGTCACCCCCATACAGCATCTCGCCATCGGATAACCCTCTGTTGGTGGCATCAAGACGGCAAACAGAAGGAATCCCCGACGACGATGCGATAGCACCCTAGCACCGGAATCCACAGCGAACTCGCCCAGCGCCAGGGTCCGACGCCCGACGTGAGATGCTACCAACGCAGCTAGCTAGTATTGCCGCATTTGTTGTATGTTTTTTTCCTCTTACTTCTCTACTTTGTCTGTGCGTTATGGAAAGAACTCATTGACTTGCCGTCAAGGAAAACCAAACAAGTGGGTGGTGGTGTTGCCCTGGCTGCTTGCCTGCGCCCTTTCCAGATTTGCGGGTGGATGAAGTAGGCTGCCGGTTCTGACGTCTCTCAGATTGCTCGACTCCGACAAGGCCTCCAATGATTAGGAGTAGCCATTATAGAGACCCGATTTACAGTGATTCATTCATCTTGTATGATACGCTTCAGATGTGACACGTACCATACATCTCTCACTTTGTACAGTCTTTCACCAGTCCTTATCTCACCACCGTTCCTTGTCTCACCAATAGAGAAAGTCTCTCAGTTTTTACTCTAAAATTCTGGTAATTTGGGATAATCATAAGCCCTATATAGAGCATCCTTTAGCCAAGTTTCAGAGAAATCAGACCAGTTCTTCCTATTGATCGAGTGTCATCATCATGTTTGATGTTTGCGAAATTTATCCTGAGACAACTTTTATTTCCTGAAAAGCTTTAATCACAGCTCCAAAAAAAGTTGCATTTCATTCTCTGTCCAAACAGATGTGACCTTTGTGTTGAAATCGAGCTTGCGCGACTCGTCTTAGTTCACATTATTTTAGCACACTTTTTTATTTTCTCACTGACAGTAATTGGAATTAAGATACTGTGGTATATATAGTTTTGTACCTTGAGTCTGGGTAGGGCGCGCGTTTGCCCACTCCCAAGCGGCAGTACCATTTGCTCTCCCGCGCGCGTGCGTCAAACACTTTGGCTGTAAATTTCATCTGTGAATGGAGATGATTGAACCAAACCTGCATCCCCGCATCCCCTAGCATCTTCTAGCATCCTCTTTTGTTGAGCGTGACAGCGCTTTTAAGGTAATGCCTCGGCCGCTCCCGATTAGCACGGCCCGGCGCTATCCGAGCGAAGGCTGGTTCTGTGATATCTGACACTCTCAAGTATCATATATGACAACTTGGTCTGATTAATCTATTAATTATGTATACTACCCTTCATTTACTTACTTGAGTATGGACCTGTGCACTTATATGAGTCAAAAAGGGCCAGTGGCCGCCATATAAAATTAATAAGACTGTACGGTCTTTATCGCGTGATCGCGGGAATTCCCGCCACTCCCCTTCATATTGTTGGACTCGGACTCTGGCTTTTGCCACTCAATGTCATCTCAAGGAACCTCCCTTGTGCCACGGTGTGTCTAGTATTCCCCGTATGAGGCTCCCACTTATTTAGCGGAAGGCAAGGCAGTCATGATGATATTACTCGTAGCAGCAGGGCTATCGATAAACTCCCTGACGAGATCCTGTTGGAAATCTTCGATTCCTATCGACAAAGCTTCGAACACGAACTCCATCCTCGATTTGGCACAGAAAAAGTGGATGGTTCAATCTTGCTCACGTGTGCCAGAAGTGGCGACATGTAGTGCTCGCGTCACCGTCGCGCTTACATTTGCGGCTTTACTTTACAGATGCCTCGCCACCGGTCACACTGCTAATACATCTCCCATTCTTGCCTGTTATCATCGACTACGATGCTGGAGGACACTGGGATAGCCGCATGGAAGATCATATGCTCTCCGGATTCAGGTACCCCGATCGCATATGCGGTATTCGCTTTAGAGGCACGGTTGCCGGCTGCGACGCGCTCACTCGCTCGATGAATGATCCTTTCCCCGCCCTGGAATACCTCGACCTTTATTATTACTACCTCATAAAGCTGGATTTTCCGACCACATTCCTTCATTATTCCACCCCGTGTCTGCAACGTCTTAAATTGTTCGGCTTGTCCCTCACATCCTTGCCCAAATTATTATCTTATGCAACAGCCCTCGTCTATCTCTCGTTGTGCTTTGATAGTGATAACGATCTATCGCCGGCGTCGTTCCTTCTCACTCCTTTGCGAGGCATGCGCTGTTTGCGTCACCTCGAGCTGAGAACGCCTCACACTTACCCTCCCCTTAACTCCACTGTTCCCCGAGCACCTTCCACTTGGACCGAAGATATTTTCTGCCTTCGGAGCTGATATATCTTCTCTTCTATGGTTATAAAGCTTATTTTGAAGGGCTCCTGGTTGGGTTGGTCGCCCCATCGCTGCAGAATCTCGATCTCTTGTTCAACGTCAATGATGTTGTGTCTCCTATCCTGCACTTCTCCAGGTTTATCCCCAGCGTGGATCAACCCATCGTTGTTGTCCGACTCTATATCGCAAGGTTTATATTTACCCTCTCCATGATACACTCCATCGACTGTCTACCCTTCAGAATTACCATGCCGAATGAAACGGGGACGATTAAACAAATAGGCTGCACTCTTTCCACGACATTCGCCAGTATAGAGGTCCTTCACCTTACTTACACTGATGATGACTTCGGAGATCCATTCGAGACCTTGGGATGTCCCATTCCATGTCATGGTCACTCTTGCTCGAGCGGTTCCAAAATGTGAAGACCCTCAGAATGCAATGCAACCGAGTCATCGAAGTTGTGCATATCCTACAACAATATGACGAAGAGTCCACAGTGGATATTTTACCGTCACTTGAGGAGATCGAGCTGCATGCCACAGCATTTCCCGCATCTCCTAGCGAAAACCATTGTGCTTCCGCTTTTGACTCGTTGCAGCCTTTCGTGGCTGCACGGCAACGGGCGGGTCGCCTTGTGGAAGTCCTTTGGACGGCAGATCATTCAAAATACCATTTGTGATGCAAACGAGAGAGTACATGGGTCCGTTTGGGGAATATGACTGCAGTTGGAATCTGGCGTCCATCGTCTTAATCGCTGATCACCACGTGCTCGTGGGAAGTACCGTAACAGATCTCTCCCTCCCATTCCTCCTTTGGGCAGTCGGCCGGTATCTATCATTCCATCGTCCATTATCAGCGTGGATTGTCTACACACTCTTGCATTCTGTCCGATCCGAATTGAATTCACTATTTCTTAGTCTATCGGGTTCTAGGCGTGAGTGCGTGATTCCTACGTGATCAGTTGGGACCTCTTCCCTATGATTGCCAGTGATTCCCCTCGTCATATGAAAACAGTGCACACTTTGTCGACTCCGCTGCACGAAGTTCACTCTGAAGGATCCCCTCCGGTACGTGGGTATGTTCAAGAACTTGACGTGCGCCTCTGCCTAATTCTCCATCGAAAAGACACGTCGACCGTAGTGATGATCATAACTCGATATTCGATTTCTATTGACAGAGCTTCGGAAACGGAAACAAGCTCGGGCTCGGTCCCGAGAAGGCTTGGAACAACAAGAACGGATGGTTCAAGCTCGCCCACGTGTGCCACAACTGGCGATCCATCGTGCTCGCGTCGCGCTCCCGACTGCGCCTGCGGCTTTTCTTCACCGACCGGACGCCCACTTGGGCGCTCGCGCTCGCGCGTCTCCCGCCCTTGCCGATTTTTGTCGGCTACAACCGTGGTGCCTGGACCGTCGGCGCACAGAATCGCTTGATTTCGGCGCTCAGGTATCCCGGTCGCGTGTGCGCCATCGCCTATACAGGGTCGTACGCAAGCTTTGGTGCAATACATAAAGCGCTGGATTCTCCTTTTCCCACATTGGAGAGCCTCGAGCTCCACAATGCGGACGGCCAGGAATTGATCCTACCAGCCAGGTTCCTCAGGACATGTACCTAGTCTCTGCGACGTCTCAAGTTGTTTGGCTCACACTTCGTATATTGGTGCCCATTATTATCGGCTGCAACGGCACTTGTTGAGCTCACTTTGGGCATTGACAATTTCCTCCACCCACCCTCAGGAGTATCGCTCCTTTCTCATCTTCAACATATGCCTTACCTACGTCATCTCGAGGTGGACACACGGCTCTTTCCCCCTTCTATGCTATCAATAACAACACCTGCTGAGACGTGTGATATCGTCTCACTAATGGAGTTGACTTGTTTCAGGTTTGCTGGCCATGGAACTCACGTGGAGGAGCTCATGGCTGGGTTAGCAACCCCATCTCTGCAGGAACTCCACGTTTCACTCTATCATACCTCTCCTATGTTCCCCATCCCGCACCTCTCCAAGTCCATCCATGATGCAGGAATTGTGTTTTTTTTGCGGCTCAATCCAGGATTTCACCGGCGGGCTTCTCTATCTCCATGTTTACACATTCCCATTCTATTGATGATCCGCCGTTCAGAATAATCTCGAGCAAAATATCTCCGATAATGCAGATCGGCCGTGCGCTCTCTGCTATGCTTGCCACTGTAGAGGATGTCCTCCTTGACTTTCTGATTCCCATCGTGTTCTCTGGATCACTCCCTAGGGATCTTGTTCCATGGCGCATATTCTTTGAACAGCTCTGCAATGTCAAGATACTCCGAGTGCACCACGGCTTAGAAGTGGAAGTTGCAGACATGCTCCCAGTCGGACAGGATGACGGGGGCCCACAGTCGATCTTCTGACCGCGCCAGAAGAGAGCGATTTGGATGGGACAATTCTTTGGTGTCCGCCGATTAGCATTGGCAAGAACCAATTCACCTTGAATATTCTCCCCTCACTAGAAGAAATTGAGGTGCTTGCGAAATCTCCAGGTACACCAATTAGTGAGAGCGAGTGTAGTCTTGAGCCGTTTGAGCCTTTCGTGATCGCACGGAAACAGGTAGGTCGCCCTGTGAAGGTGTCTTGGAACGTAGATCAGGTACTTCCAATGTACTTTAATGGTATGAGCCTGTAAACGAAGTTGGCACTGTGTGCAGGCCGCCAGTGGTACTAATCATCACTGGGGTAGAGGGTCCCTGTATTCTGTCCGTATGCTCATTACAATATCTTCTTGGACTTCTCGGGCGTAAGATCGTGTTGTTGTGTGACACACCCACTCCTACCCCTCGGAGCGTAACTAAGAGAGCCGATTGAATGACAGGACAAACCTGAGCAGCACCATGGCCTTGGACCGTAGCCAGGCAAGAGCTCAGGGTTGGGTTGCGAATATCCCCAGGCAGGACAACATGGCACATCTTGAGTGAGATCGGGTTGCATGCGGCTATAGTCTTTTGCGTTCTCAACTCAATCAACGTGCAGTGGTATCATGGTTTGACCGCTTTGAGCACTCCTGGCAACATGGAAACCGGCTGTCAGAAGTATTCTGGAGCTCGGATCAATCGCTTTCACGTAGAGCAACGCGATTTTCATGCTGCTCCGGAGTCTTGTGGGAGGCGGAGGACAAATTACTGTGATGGAAGTGAAATACTTGGCTTGAATGTGAATCGCCTGTGATCTCATCCCTCGCTCGGCCAATTCCGTTGGCTCCGGCTCCATATTGGGGGGGATGAGTCACGTGCGATCCTACATTTTGCTCTATCGTCGTCATCCTTCGCTGCGCTGGCTGCCAGAGCTTCTTAGGATTCTCCCCAACGCCAACGTGGAAACGAAACGACATGGAAACGTTTTCCTGGTCTGACTCCCTGCGTGCCCTCACATCTCAATGCCTCGCCTGTCTCCGCCCCCCCAAGAACGAACGCAGCGATCTCGAGGATCTCCTTGCAGACTCGGGCAGCGGCACACTGTCGACACCGGCCGCCACCACCACCGCAGACGCAGAGACCCTCTCTCTGCACTCAAATCCGGGCGGCGCACCGCCGCGCCGCAAGCGCGCCCGCTTCGGTAAAGCCATACGGCTCTTTGGCTGGGACCTCTTTGGTCGTCGCCCTCCTATCCGCCTTCCAGATGACAACGAAGAAGAGGAAGAGGAAGAGCAGGAGCAGGGTGAGCAAGCTGGGAAGAAAGGGCGGGGCCACCACCACTACCCCCACCGTCGTCGTCGTCCGCCTCCCCCGGCCATATCAACCTCGACCCTCGACTCGGACGCTGCGCCGCTCGACTCGGCTGCCATCGTATCGCACGCGACGAAACATGCCGAGGAGGAGGCCGCGCGTGCTGCGCGCCGCGCACGACGGCGTGAGCGCAAAGAGATGAAGCGCGCGGCGCTGGCGCTGGCGCTGGAACATGCCGCTATCCTCGACGACGACGCAGAGTTTGAAGGGTTCCCCGGAAGCGGGAGTCGACGCGCGGCGGCGGCGGCAGGCGAACAGCCACCTCCTCATTTTGTGCGTGATGGTGCTAGTGCCGGAGTAGCACGGGAGCTACGGGGTATCGCAGATCACAACGATGACGATGATGATGATGATGAGGAGGAGGAGGAGGAAGGTGACTTTGATGCGAGCTCGTATGCGCGCCGGGCTTCGGGGAGCTCGGACTCGGGCCGCGGGTCGGATTCCCGCTCTCGCACGTCGACGTCGTTGTCCTTGTCGTTATCGGGCCAGCAGCAGCAAACGGCGGCGCACTCGGTACAGCCGTACAACCACCACTATATCTCGCAGCAACCGACCGCTCACCACCCGAGCGTGCTGCCGCCGCCGCCCGTGCGACGCGCAAACGCGAAGAACCACAAGTCGTCCCGCTCGTCCTCGTCGCCTTCGGCATCGCAATCGCCCAGCCTCGCCTCGCCCGTTGCTCCCCAGTTCTCAGACGCGGCGGCGGTGCCGCGCACAGCACAAGAGTTTGGAGGCTTCCCGCGAGGCCCGAGCCTTCACACGGGCGGTATCGAGCGCCTGTCTTCTGGATTTCCGAGCCCCGGCTTCGGCGGTCCGCGCAATGGCAAGCGAGATTTGGGTGCTTTTTTGGCGAATCGAGGTGATGCTTAAAATGATGATATGATGTCGATTGATGGTGATTGTGTTGTGTTAGAGATATGGGCTCTGCTATTAATATGACGATTAATTATGATCTCCTGTGCGTGTATATGTACATCTAGAATACGACCACGTTTCTGTATGTCCGCGCCACTGCTCTTGTTTCTTACGACGACGTATGATTAAGATACCTATTATAACCGTTCCGTGTATTATACCTCTTGTTTCTTGAAGCCTGAGGAGTGATGATGGATTGTCCATGGCCGCCCGAACCGACCGAATCCACTGGCTTGTTACACTTTCTCCACCGCAACCCAAACGTCCATCCCTGCGCTCCCACCTCACACGCTACTCCGACCATGCTCGCAATGCGCGCACTGTGCGCGCCTGACCGGACCAGAAGCACATCCCTTACTGGCACTGGCACCAAGGGGGGCGGCAGAGGAAGAATGGTCAAAGATGGTCTCTCCAGAGCGGCGATGTTTCCGCGTGGCGGAGGGAAACGCAAAGCCCGCCAGCATGGCCTGCAGCTCGTCGTCTTTGACCGTCGCTGACGACGCGGGCACGACGCACAGGAGGAAGGTGGTGGAGATGGAGGAGGAGGAGGAAGGGGAGGGGGAAGATAAAGGGCAGATGAGCTCGTCGTCCTGGCGCCAGGAAGGCAGAGTCGTCGGCGCGGTTGGGGTTGGGGACGGGGCGTCCCATTCTGACTCGGCTTCTAGCGAAAAAGCGTTTCGGCGGTTTCTGCGCACGCGTGATGCGGCGGCCATGGCCATGGCTGATGAAGGGAAAGATGAGGATGAGGAGGATGAGGGTGAGGAGAGAGGGCTGGAGGACATGGTTATGGTTTGGGGTTGAGGGAGGGATAGGGATAATGAGTGAGTGGGGTGGTTGAGAGCGTTGGTATAGAAGGGAGGAGGGCTTGTTTCACAGGACAATAAATCTCTTTCCAGCGGCTGTCTACGTACCGTTCCAAGAGAGACTAATCGATATCATATCAACTTTTCCGGAGACCATCCCTTTTATTGCGGTCCTGTAAACTGAACGGAGATCGGAGTAAAAGCTTAATGGATGCTTAATGTGAACTCATCTGGACCGCACGAGGCAGGCGTTGTCGAGAATGGAGTGATGGGCGGCACACAGAGCATCAGAGAATGATCAAAAGTGCGAGCGAGCGACAATCAAATTGGTTCCGCCGCCGATCGCGGCCTGACTTTAATTTGACAACGACCACAGTTTGTTGACATCCCATCATTCACCGCTGTCGTTGTCGATAAGGCGTTATGAACTATTAGGACAAAAAAAAACATAACCACCCCGACGTCTCCCAGGCCAGCCCAGAACCGGAAGAAGAAAAATGGAGGACCACTCGGAGGAGGACGACGTCAAACTTTCTTTTCGCGGCGCACTTGCCCATTTCGCGTATGCGCCCTCACCACCACCATTTCCATTACCACCACCACCACCATCATTATCAGCGACTCGCTGCGCTGCCGCTGCCACTGCTCCCGATGCGGTAGTCCGGTCAAACAACAACTGGGCTCAGTTCTCCGACGCCCACGTTCATGACCGCAGCAACGCCAACAACAACAGCAGCAGTACTCATGGAAGTTCCGATGCTCGGATTCGAGTCACCGCATCACGCAAGCATAGCAACAGCGAAGGCAGGGGCAAAGGCGGAGGGGAAGACCGTCTGAGAACCGGCTCTCGCTCTCCGAAGAAGAAGAGAAAGATGGGGTATGCGGCGCCTGATACGTACGCCCACCTGAAGGGCCTGCAAGATAATGTAGCTCAGGACTTGGACGGTACGCCCGATGCTATGCACCGCCCCACACGTGTGAGGACAAACAATCAGACCCCCATTTTTGTTGACGCAATCTTGACGGTCTTTGACTCCCGGGCCCCGTTGCAGTGCTCTTTTGCGGGATCAAGTGCGTTGTCTGCTCTGTTCTCCAGTTGTTCTGTGACACCTCTAATTCATCGGCTGAACGATTCAAACAAAAAATTAAATTAAACATAAACCCCATGCAGTCCGGGCCAAACGTCCGCTGTCCAAGGTCACCACTACGCACACCCGACTAACCATTTCTGGCGCTGCCTCCATCTCTCCGGTACGTTTCCAGTTGCGCGCGCCGAGTTCGCTTGGCCCACAGAATATTCGGGGAAAAGGTTTTACACCAAGATTATTGCCTGCATCCGAAGATTTCACGCTTCCAGGAGCGTATAACCTTGGACTTGTACGTCAAATCCATCTCGGGGGCTATATACACACGCGCGCGCGCTCTCTATCCTGCTCCTGCGCGTGCCCGCTGTTCACACTCCTGTAACTCACACACATATCGCTTCGCGCTTTTTTTCCCTACTACATGTAGACCAACCTGGTGGAGCGCCCATCGATCTCGGAAACTGAGCTGTCGAGCCAGGAGATGGCCAGCTCCGTGCCCGCGCTGCTGGCCAAGCTGGCGCACTTGCGTCCGCGCGTTGTATGTTTCGTCGGAAAGGGAATATGGCTACACGTCGAGCGCTCGCTGCGGCAACAGACCGATCGTGGCGGTAATAATAATAATGATGATGATGATGATGGCGACGATTCCGGGGTTGGCGGTGGGGGTGACCTCGTGACCCTGCTGGCCCGCCGCGCGACTGAAACCGGAGTGATGATGCCGAAAGATGTCGTTGAGGACGGGGTCGAGGGAGAGATTGAAATCGATCGGATCGACTGCCCGGATGCGGTCACGTCGCGGCCAGCAGAGGCCGGAGCAGAAGCAGAAATTACGGCGGCGGCGGCAGATCCTTTCGGTGGTACTACCGACTCGGGCACGAAGGGCAACGTTTCGGTTTCGCGGACGCATCATCATCATCATCATCGTCTGAAAAATGCCCAAGGGGTTGTAGATAACGCGGGGGCCCCCTATCATGATCACTTCTTATCTCCTTGGATGAAGATGACGTCAGCGCCAGCGCGCGGTAGCGGTGGCATAGCCTCCAGGGCGATGAGGGCGGCTGCTACTGCGACAAAGAAGCCAGCGCCAGCGGCGGCAAGATCGGCGTTTGCCTATGGATTGCAGCCTTACAAAGCCGTTCACGATCTGGAATTAGTAGTACTCGATGCCGCCGCCAACGTAAGGAAGCCCGTTACTCGTGATGCGATTTTTTGTTTTTGTTCTTTGTTTGACAGTTCTGTTTACCTTTTCAGAAAACGTGCGTGCGCGAGACACTGTTCTGCGTACTTCCCAGCACTTCTGGCCGCGTCGTAAGCCATCAGGTGCGTCACCATATCCAGATGCAGATTTGTGTGTATACATGAGATTTATTGATATTGTACGTTTCACATGGACGCCGTTACTGTAAACACAACGCCAACAAAACAGCACGATGACAAAGTGGCGCTGTTCAGAACGCTGAGAGAGAATCTGGAGAGCATCAAGGCTGGCACCCTCGACACCGGTTCTATGCGCCTCGTACGCCTGCCAAGGCCAAGAGACATGTTGTAAACAGGCAGTAGTAGTAGTAGTAGTAGTAGTAGTAGTAGTAGTAGTAGTAGTAGTAGTAGTAGTAGTAGTAGTAGTAGTAGTAGTAGTAGTAGTAGTAGTAGTACACCATTCGCACAGCAACGGATGGGATTTGGATTTGGATTTGGATTTGGATTTGGAAATGTGTGTGATTATCCGCGAGAAATCTTATTCGTAGGAGCGGAGGCCGATGGAACTAGAGTGATGAGCACGTGGGGAAGTGCGCAGTCAGCGTGCTAGGCAATGCAACAAGGGGGGTATGTGAGGCAAGGAACACAGATGAGAGCACACTTGAGTCCTAAAGAGTGCACATGCATTGATGTCTGCACAGGGGACAGCGATTGGAAGCGCTGGGTCCCATCAGTACAGGTGTGTGTAACGAGAGAGGGAGTGACCTTACCTCAGTACACGCATGAGTTATTGCACGAGAACTAAGGTGTACATGATACACTACTTGGGGTATTTAAGCTGCAGCCAACTGAGCTGCAGCGCTATGTGAAATGTGGTCAAAATATGTAAGTAATAAGTCTGGTTATACTGCCTCATACTGAGGTGCACAGGAAGGGAAAGTGGGACCGGATGGCTCACATGCCATCATCAGGAAAAGTGTCGGTACTTTTGTCTTTTCAAAATTGTCTTATTTGTGCCTTTTCATACTTTGTCTTTTCAAATGTGTCTTTCTTTGTCCTTTCCATACTTTATCTTTTATA
>WTXH01000089.1:0-137698 GCA_022376555.1 Russula compacta
AGCCTGTCGATCCATTCGCCCATATCCCTGACCCATTGGGCTGTATTTTCGCCTTTGATGAGGGTGAGGGTGAAGGCAATCTTTTTGAATGGGGAGTTGTAACCTGCTACATCTGCATTCAGACGCAGGTACCCTTTCACTTCCTCGATGAAGTTGTCTGCTTTGGATCTGTCTCCCATGAATACTTGTGGGAGTGCCCCCATGGTTTTTACATTGGCAGCTGCTGCCACCGGTATTTGTGGTGCGTTTGGGTCCGGCCCTCCTGGGCCCCCTGGCCCTCCTGGCCCTCCTGGTCCTCCTGGTCCTCCTCCGGACCCTCCTGGCAGGCCTGATCTTTTGAGGACTTGTCTGAGGACGTTCTGAATGTGTTGTGGTGCGCTTTGGGTGGTCATCGATGGCTGTGCAGCGACTGCCGTGGCTGTGGTAGTTTGGGTTGACATGGCCTGGGAAAGGCTAGGGATTCTAGCTCCTGCTGGTAGTGCATCGGTTGGTATTCCTTGGAGGGGAGTAAGAGTTCTGGTGGGAAACGTTGGTGCCTTCTCTTCTACCGGGGTGATCTTGATTTTGTTAAAGGCGTCGTCGATTTCTTTGACCGCCTCATCCGATTCTGTGTCTGAGATGACTTCGGGTTCTTCTAGTTCTTTGTCGAGAAGCTCGTCAGCTTCTGATCCTTCAGTGTCGTACTCGTGTAGTTGTGGGACTGTCGCTCCTAGAGTATATTGTCCTCTGTCCCAATGGACTTCTTTCCACCTGTTGTCGTGAATGCACACCAGCTTTGGATTGGTCGGTGCTTTGCCTCTTGCTGTGACAATGATTTGTACGTCCCAGTCTGTGGGATTGGCTGGGTGTTCCTTGGAAATGTATCGAACCCTGTGGTTCCTTCTGCCTCCAACGGCGTCTACCCAATCGAGGGTCGTGATCTGCAGTGTCCCTTCTGAACTGCTAGCTGTTTTGAAAAGAAAGTTGAGTCTAATGTCACCGCCAAGGGTCTGACAGTAACAATAGACACACTAAGTCGACAAGCTAGGACTCAAAGTGTCCTAGAAGACTTATAGAGAAGAAGTCGACCTGCAAGTCGATGTCGACATCTGGGTTACCGCTTGCTGAGCTCCAACTCAGTAGCCACCCGTAGTAAAGTAGAACACTGCTTGAATTGAGACAAGAGACTCAAATTGCCTCTACCAGGCGTAATGAGTCCCTTATATATAGTACATGGTACTTGAGGGCAGGCCTAGGGCCTGAAGGGGGCAGTGCTACCTATTTATAACTGAAACACAACCAAGACAATAACAACCAGTAGCACAAGGAGCTCAAGAAAATCACAAGCTGATGTACATGAAACGGGGCACGAACATGAAACGGGGCACGAGTCCTCTATTTGGCCGGTTCCACAACTTACAGGGGCACAATGGTGTTGAACCATCACCCCAGGCCGGTTACATTGGACGCCTTGTCCAAGTCGGGTTTCAGGGTTCAGTTCAGTTCGGAGTTTGGACGCCTTGTCCAAGTCTGGGTTCTGGTATGGTTTGAGGTTCGGAGTTCTATCCTTAGAACTTGTATGGTTGTGGGTTCTGGATGGCGTGTAGCAGTGCCAGCTGTTCTGTTATCACTTTAGAGGAAGTGATGTCTGGAGGTGCAATGACGTCTTGTATTGCACTTAGTTCATTGGTGTTCACGCTAAGGTCATGAATGGAAGGGGTTCTGGTGTCTTGTAGGAGCGGCTCCTGGTTGCTACTGGTGTGTCGTAGTATGCGGCACGTATTACAGAGGTCGTAGTATGCGACTTGTTTGTATAGACGACTAGAGTTCCTTTACTAGTGGCCTTCGTATAGACAGCTAGAGTTCCTTTACTAGCAGCCTTTGGGTTCGGGTTCTGGGTGGGAAAGACAGCATCTTTCTGTCTGAGTTGTTCGGGGTTTCAAAGTAAAGAGCAAATGTGGCTCTAAGTTGATTTAGCAGGCCTTAGGGTATGTTCTAAGGTGCAAGATAGTTTGGATGGTTCGTTAAGCTTAAGTTCACAAGAGATGAACTAGAAGTCCTGTATTATACAAGAGACTAAGCTTAAGGCTTGAGTCTCACTTTGGGGGGCTTTTATAGGCCCTGTGGCTACTGTACAGTAAGTACATATGACTAAGTAAAGGGATGATGCATCTCTACGGCATCGTACTAAGCATATATGACTATAAGATAGTAAGCATGTATGACTAAGTAAGTGATGACGCATCTAGATGGCATCCTACTAAACCTATATGACTAAGAGGTGGGATGACGCATTTAAGCAGCATCATGAGGCTGTGAGACTACAAAACATGGTGGCATATTAGTCTGAACGTATTAGTAATGAGCCGAGGCAACATGACATAAAGTGGAGGGCAGTGAAGCGTAATAGAGGTTTGGTAATGTATAGGGATGGATGTGGAAAGGGCTCCCTGCCAGTCCGTGAGAAAGCGAATACTATATATAGTAGAAAATGAGGTAAGCATAAATAGTCCGGCAGTCCATAACACCCTTCGTTCTCTTCATACCCTTTGGGTACCCCCAAATCTTCCTCATCAGCTGCAAGCTGATTGTCCCTCCAATGCTTGTAGGTAGCTTCCAGGCAAGCCATGTTCACCTCACACTCTGCCAGAGCATCGGATCATCCTTTGAGTATCATGAGTTGTTCTTTGTTGTGTCACGATACTTCTTCATTTTTGTGCACAACACTTGCCAGTCCTTGGGCGATGAGGGCAGTTGTTCTTTGGTGGGGCTGTTCCCTTTGAGAGCAGCATGGACGGTCCTGGGAGAGAGTTGGAACTCACTGAATTCGGTTGATGAGGCCACCACTTCCATGGGGACAACAAGTGATTCAGGTTGCTTGCTGGTGGCTGTTCGCATTGGTGGTAGGATTGGCAGGGGTTTTTCACATCTGCTGGGACTTGCTGTGATGTAAGAAGGGATGGAGAGGGGTGAAGACATGCTGTTCTGTGTTGCAAATGGGTGAAAGAACGAGAGGTGGTTGATCTGACCCATGTAGTGCATTTGTTCCCTTTGTACTCGATCTTTTCATTCAATGGGTGTCGTTGGTGGTATCGTTTTACTAAGGCAGGGGCATGCACTTGGTCAGCAGGTTCCCAGGTGTCATCAGAGGCTGAGTAACCCTTCCATCGGATGAGGTATTGAAGTTGACGTTGCTTCCCATGGTGCCTGTGATTGATAATTTGATCCAATTTGTATTCCTCAGCATTATCAATCATCTCTGGCAGTGGATGTTGATAATTGGTTCCATGTTCTTCGGTCTCTTTGTAACAGGTGAGTAATGAGCTGTGGAACATGTCATGGATGGTCCAGGCTGCTGGTAGATGCAATTTGTAGGCTACTGGTGAGATGTCTTTCAATATCTTGAAGGGTCCATGTCATTTGGGTGCGAGCTTGGTAGATGCGTATGGGAGTGACAGGTGTTTCACTTCGAGCCAGACTTGCTCTCCTTCTCGATATTGCATGGGTGGAATTGCTTTGGCAACCTCATTGAGGGCTCGAACTGCTGCCTCTCAGTGTGCTTTGGCACGTTCATGTCTGTCTTCCATTGCTTTGTTACTGGTGATGGGTATAGGTTCTTCAGTGGCAATAGGGCGATATCCTAGGATGATTTCATGGGGACTTAGCTTGGTTGTGGCATTGGGCCATTGATTGTGTACAAATGTTGCAATCGGCAGGAGTTCCTCCCAATCATCCTGTCTGGCTGAAGTGTAAAGTTGAAGGTACTGCTCCACCCACTGATTCTTTCATTCAGTGAGTCCATCGGTTTGTGGGTGGAAGGCTGTGCTAATGTTTCATTCTATCCTTAACTTAGTGGTGAGAGCTTTGGTAAAGTTGGATGTGAAATGGGGGTCGCGATCAGAAATTACTTTCGATGGCACTCTGAACCATGGAAAGAGGTGTTGGAGATATAGTTGTGCTACCCCTTCACCTGTGATCGTTGTTTTGCATGGGATAAACAGGGCAGCTCTGGAACAGCCTTGGTCGATGATTGTGAGGATGGCATCCATTCCATTGGCTTTGGGCAATTGAGTGATGAGGTCTAAAGCAATGGTGTTAAAGGGATGCATCTGTGGGTCTCCTGGGATGTGGTAGAGTGGTACTCTCTTCTTTGTCATCCGAATTTTGTGCTGTTGGCATTGCATGCATCCAGTGATGTATCTTTCTATCCAGGTGTTCACTCCTGGCCACCAATGTCATGCTAGGATGTCACATGTCTTAGTGTGAGAGTTTGGGTTTGGTTTGGTTTGGTTTGGAGTTTGGATGCCTTGTCCAAGTCTGGTTTCTGGTATGGTTTGAGTTCTGGAGTTCTGTCCTTAGAACTTGTACGGCTGTGGGTTCTGAATGGCATGTAGTGGTGCCGGCTGTTTGGTTATCACTTCAAGGAAGTGATGTCTGGAGGTGCAATGACGTCTTGTATTGCACTTAGTTCGTTGGTGTTCACACTAAGGTTGTCATGGTGGACTATTGGGACGCTTACACTTACTAATCTTCTTGCCTTATATGTACATATTTCCCACAGTCTGGCTGGAGTCGTCACCACTTCCCCCTCCTTACCTTACACCACTGCTATTACACTCCTGCCAATCCCTTCTGCTGTTGTGTTGCCTCGGCTTGTTACTAAACTACTTACACTAATCTGCCAACGGTTTTCGTGGCCTTACTGCTGCTGAAACACGTCAGGCGCTGCCGAAGACTCTGCCTAAATAGTTGTGTATAAATACGCTCATAGAAGGGGACCAAATCCTTAAGCTTGGTCTCTTGTGAATTCTAGACATTCTCAGAGCAACCCTCTAAGTGATCTGAAGCTTCCCAGCCCCTTCCCTCCCACTTGCACCCTAGAATGCACCCTAGGGTCTGCTAAAGCGACTTAGTGACGTGTTTCACTTAATCTACCATATATAGTAAACTGAGTCCCGATTGGGAACTCTTTGAACTCCAACACATACGTTAAGCACTCAGAAAGGTGTTGCCTTTCTTCGCTCCAGACAGACAAAGGTCACTGAGTAACAGACTTCTCAGTGCTCTATAAAATCACCCTATCTGCACCAGACATCCAGCAAGAAGGAGCAGCTCCTTCCATTCACGACCTTAGTGGCATACCAACGAACTAAGTGCAATACAAGGCGTATCAGCACTCCAGACATCCCTTCCTTTGGATACACGTCTTAAGTATCCAAATTGACTCCTTCACATCTAGATCCCCTTCCTCCTTCAGGAGATAGGGAATGACAGCAGCCAGCACCGCCACTACCCACAGCCGTTCTAACAAGGCGTTAGAACTCCACAGAAGACGACCAAGATGATGGTCACCGACGCAGATATAATCTTGCACATACAACAAAAGGACAGAGATAGGCCAGATGCCTTACCCTTCATACCAAGAGAACGAACAGCCAAGGAGGCTGCCAAACAGAAACATCAACAGAACTGCCACACTCAGTCCAGTGTGACAAAGGTCATGAATGGAAGGGGTTCTGGTGTCTTGTAGGAGTGGCTCCTGGTTGCTACTGGTGTGTTGTAGTATGCGGCACATATTACAGAGGTCGTAGTATGCGACTTGTTCATATAGATGACTAGAGTTCCTTTACTAGTGGCCTTCGTATAGACAGCTAGAGTTCCTTTACTAGCAGCCTTCGGGTTCAGGTTCTGGGTGGGAAAGACAGCGTCTTTCTGTTTCTGTTGTTCGGAGTTTCAAAGTGAAGAGCAAATGCAGCTCTAAGTTGACTTAGCAGGCCTTAGGGTACGTTCTAAGGTGCAAGAGGATAGTTTGGATGGTTCTTAAGCTTAAGTTCACAAGAGATGAACTTGAAAGTCCTGTATTATACAAGAGACTAAGCTTAAGGCTTGAGTCTCACTTTGGGGGGCTTTTATAGGCCCTGTGGCTACTGTACAGTAAGTACATATGACTAAGTAGAGGGATGATGCATCTCTATGGCATCGTACTAAGCATATATGACTACAAGATAGTAAGCACATATGACTAAGTAAGTGATGACATATTCAGATGGCATCCTACTAAGCCCATATGACTAAGAGGCCGGATGACGCGTTTAAGCAGCATCATGAGGCTGTGAGACTATGAAACATGGTGGCATATTAGTCTGAACGTATTAGTAATGAGCTGAGGCAACACGACATAAAGTGGAGGGCAGTGAAGCGTAATAGAGGTTTGGTAATGTATAGGGATGGATGTGGAAAGGGCTCCCTGCCAGTCCATGAGAAAGCGAATACTATATATAGTAGAAAATGAGGTAAGCATAAATAGTCCGGCAGTCCATAACAACCAATAGCATTGGGTGATGAGAGCGATGGTATTGTCTCTGCCTGGGTGTCCTGCTGTGGGTGAGTCATGAAAGTGGGATAGAACGTCGCATCTTAGCTGTAGTCCTGATGGTACTGCCAACCTCCATCCTTGTACATATCCTTCAGGGAGTTTTCGTATGTCTTGTGAATCGCACCATAGTTCCATCTCTGCCCATTGCTTTTGTTGTGCCTCTTTCACTCATTGTTCGAGTGGATCTGTTCGTATTGATGTGTTGGCAATGAATATGGACGAAGGGAGAAGGGTTAGGTCTATATTGTCTTCGGCACCATGATCTGCTCCTGGTGGTCTAGACAACATGTTGGGAGTGGTGTGGATCTTCCCTGGCACATGTTTGATGACTAGATTGTAGTCTTGGAGCTCTGCAAACCATCTAGCCATGTGTCGGTTGACTTTTTGAGGGGCCTTCCAATATGTCAGGTTAGCATGATTGGTAAGGATGGTAACTGGGATTTCTGTAGCTGCTACATGAGGGTGAAAATGTTTGAGGGCTTTCAGGACTCCTAGGAATTCTCTTTTGTAGATGTTGTAGTTACGTTCTGTTAGGGTGAAAGTGTTAGAGTAGTATGCAATGGGGCATAGCATTGGGTTTTGGGTGCGTGGGTTAATTTCTCCCTCCTGTGAGAGTACAGCACCCATGCCATATGCTGAGGCATCTGTGGCAAGAAAGAAGGCTCTGGAGTAATCAGGTTGTCAAAGAATGGGCTTGCTGCACATCAGCATCTTTAGATGTTCAAAGGCCTCTTTGCAGTCGTGATTCCATTTGAATGGGGTGTCTTTTTGTGTCAGTTGGATGAGGGGGCATGCTATGATGGAATAGTTGGGTATGAAATATTGGTAGAACCCTGTGAAGCCTAGAAACATGCGGACGTCCTTGACTGTTTGTGGCTGAGGCCAGTCAGCAATGCCTCGTACTTTTATGGGGTCCATCTGGACCGTGCTGTTTTCAAGTACCACTCCTAAGAATTCTACCTTTCGCTGTTCAAAGATGCACTTCTCTGGTTTGAGGTATAGATCGTATTGCTTCAATTTGTCCAGGACTTTATGGATGCATTCTTCATGGAATTTGGGGTCATCTTTTGTAGCGATAAGAAGATCGTCCATGTATACAATAAGCCACCCTTGTGCCATTTCTTCGGCAAAGATTGCATTCATCATAGTTTGGAAGGTTGCTGGGGAGTTTGTCAGTCCAAAGAACATTACTGTTGGTTCAAATAGTCCCTGATTGGTGATGAACGCAGCTTTCCATTCATCTCCCTTTTTGATGTGGACATTGTTGTATCCCCACCGGATGTCAAACTTGGTAAAGAGTTTTGCTCCCTGGACTTTTGCTATTAGCTCTGGAATCAGTGGGAGGGGGTAATGGTTGCGAATAGTCCACTCATTTAGGTGACAATAGTCTTGTACTGGACGCAGCTTTCCATCCTTTTTCTTGATAAAGAAGAAGGGTGCCGCATAAGGGCTTTTTGAGGGGCATATATACCCCTTCTTCTGTTGTTCCTTGACGAATTCTAACAGCACCTTCTGTTCATCTTGCATAAGTTGGTATACTTTGCCTGGTATTGATGATGGTGCTTCTGGTTTCAATTTGATTGTGTGGTCCCAGATGCATGGTTCGGGGAATTGCTGAGCAGCTTCTTCACTAAAAACATGAGCATGCCTCTGGTATTTGGTTGGGATTTCACCACTTCCTTTATGTGACCCTGCTTCCTCAGCTAGTTTTGATGCTAATGTTTGCCCTCTTCCTTTTATTTCAGGGATGACGACTCTGGCTACATGAAGAGATCCTTGAATGCAGTTGATCCATCGTATAGGCATTTTACGGCCTTGTGGTGTGGTTCTGCATCTTCCTATTCATACCTGGGTTGCTAGTTTGGTTTGGAGGATGAGGGGTAATTGATCACTTTCAAGCCATCCTCTTGCCCAATCAATCTTTGGTTGTATGGCAGCAAACCATGGGTATCCCAGGATGACTTTCTGATCTCCCAGATCAGTAAGGAAGAATTGCAGCCAAGTCCATTGACTCCCCATCTGCATCTCCAAGTCCATATAATTTTCTATATCTCCATTCTTGTTCCTTGTTCCATCCACATTGTAGACTGGTCTGGGTCTTTCTAGTCATTTAATAGGAAAGCGCATTTCCTTTGCATATTGCATACTGATGAAGTTTTCAGTTGCCCCTGAGTCTAGGAGCACAATTGTTTCAGCCCTCTTCTTGGATAGATGGATGAATAAACGTAGCTGCATAGATTTTGTATCGAAAGGTACATCCTATCTGATCCAGTCCTCCTAATCCAGGCCGTACAGATTAGGCCTCCAAAAAATTTCCTTCCTTCACTCCAAGGTGGTTCATCAGCTCTTCCTGATCTTCCTGGGAGAGCATTTCAAGCTGTTGGTGGAGGTGATCCACCTTCAAGGTGCTGGGCTTGCTTTCATTGTCTTCAGGAGACCAGTCAATAAGCTGGGTGGTGTGTGTATTGGAGCAGTGCTGTTTGGTGGGGCAGGTGTGAGCAAAGTGTTCTTGCTGTCCACAGGTGAAGCACGCACCTTGCACCCCTCTTTGGGTTCTGTTATCATCTGTTCTCACAACGTTTCCCCTGGACTGTCCTCCTCCTCGTCCTCGCCAGTTTCCTCTAGGTGCTCTCGCTTGATCTACATCCATAGGCACTGGTTGATTGTTCCATGCTCTGGGCACTGTGGTGGAGTTGTAGGGGGTTTGTCTGAACCCTTGTCAAGGTGGTTGGGGGTTCTGCAGCCACTGGGTGCAATACTGCCAGTTATTTTGGAAGGGGGTGTGTCTAACATTGTTACTAGGTGCATGTATAGGGCATCATGATTTGCTGCGATGTGGTTACATTGATAGCTTTGGCTTTCATTTGGTCATAAGTGTTAACGTTGTGTCTTCTAACACCTTTTGTCCAACGCTGTGTGGCAATCCTTGCAGGAACAGTTGCATTGTATTCTGATCCATGGATTGTAACCAGCCTCATGTGCTACGCTTTCAAATGTGGAGATGTACTCATCTATTTCTGGCCACCTCATCTTCAGTTCTTGCAGCTTGATGCATGCCTTTTGTACTTTTTGCGAGTCAAGGAAGCAAGTCTCGAAGTTGTGCATGAATGTTGTCCATACTGCATGTACATCGTCTGCTGGCTGGAGTGTCCCAAGCCAGTCCAGCTGCTGCTCTGTCCATTGGTTGACTTCTGCTCCTTTGATGCAGGTGAGGGCTATGGCTACCCATTTAATGAAGGAGGCTAGTGATGGGATGTTGTGATTAACAAGGAAGTATGCTCAGAGTTCTCGCAGAAAACTCTCAGCTTTGGTTCGATCCCCTTCGAAGATTGTTGGTAGGGCTCCCATTGGTTTGTTGTCTGCTTGGATTGGTTGTTGCAGTTGTCCTCCTCCTGGTGTGCCTCCACCTCCTCCTGGTGGACTGCCTCCTGGAGGGCCTCCACCTCTGCTTGGTCCTCCACTTCCTCCTGTTTGAGTTGTGTTACTGCTGTTGCTGCAGTTGACATGGTGGTAACTATGGTTGGGTCAGCCTTATCGATAGGTCTGCAAGAGTGGTGATGGCTGCTGATAGATCAATGGGTGAGTTTGATTGTTGGTCAAGAGGGTCCTCCTCTTCTCGCTTTTGGAGCCTTGTCCCAGTTAGTGATAGTGGGGCTTCTTTGTACGTGTTTACCGCTTCTCCTTCGTGTATCCATTGTATTGATCAATACGTCGTGCTCTTCGATCAAGGAATGGGGACTCTCCTTCGTTTCCCCAATTAGGGTGTACCAATGTCAATTTTGCAGATAAACTGCTCTGATCTGTGTTCCTCCTACTTGGATAGCGTATGCGTGAAAGGGAAAGGTTTGGTCTTCCCAATAGACAGCAGTGTTTTGCAATGCTCATTCCCGATCGATGGGAAGTTGGATGTATTGCCTCTCTTCTGGGGCCATGGTGATAAAAGAAGTCGAGTCTAATGTCACCGGTGGAGCAGTGACACTTAGCATCGTCAGTACCTCGCTTCTGAGAGAGATTGCTGAAGACTCAGCTGATGTGCCCACTACTGCAGGTGGGAAATAGCTGCCATGCTACCAAGTGACTCATTAATCATACTAGAACTTGACTGGACATTTGGGTACCAGCAACATGTGGTACACAGAGAATAAAGCACAGAAAGCTCAGGAGAGCGAAACAAGCCATGGCTTCTCCTAGAGACAATAGAACGATAGCCACTACTCCTATTGGACAAGGAGACTCAACTTGGAGTCTCGTCTCTGCATGTGCACGTGTACAAATACTACTGGTACAGAACAAGGTACTACTGACTAATCTGTGACTTCTGGGAATTCCAGTTAATTGGCCCTGACTCCAGCTGACTAACAGTTACTCCTGCTGACTGAGATGCTTACTGATGCTGACTGAGGCCCTACACATCGTGCTGACTATCCTAGGATACTAGCTACTAGGATAGTCTGAAAGTCTGATCAGTATCTTACCAACCCCAGGCCTAGACTGATCTACCAGCCCTGGGGGTCAAACACAGCCCTCACATGCCATCAGTGGTTCTCTTGCCCTCATGCAAGCCACTCTGTGACACAGCTGGTGGGAGCTTCATCAGGCTTCTCCTCAGGCTCCCTGAGTCCTCATCTAGACATTGTGACATATCTCAGCATCACCAGCTTTTCAACCCACAAATGCTTCTGTATCCTCTGTTTCCTCTTACACTCACTCAGTCATCTCATCAAGTCTTACCCTTTCCTCTGGTACCACAGATGGTCCACTGCATCCACACCCTCATCACTCTTTGATCACAAACCTCATGATGAATCGAAGAACATGTTTTCAGACCAACTCAAGAGGCTGTATCGCAGCATTTCCCTCTTTGAGACAAAGGTCCTCACTGGTTTGGGTGAACCAGAAGATGAGAACCAGATTGTCATCAAGGGTGGCACATCAACTGGAACTGAAGAAGCAGAGAAGGTGGTGCAATGATTGAGTATCACTAACTGTGAGCCCCCTGTTTTCATTCAGTTTGTAACTCAGAACTGTTCCTAGTCTTTCCAAAATGATGCTCCACCTCTTGGAGATTGCTTTAATGCCTGGTGTTCCTGTTTCCCTTCACAATATACCAGATTAGTACAACATTGTCTGGACTGACTGCTTTTATTGCCTACTTGAGAACCTCTGCTGCTCTTCCCTCACTTTTAAGATCACCCTGGAATATCTTCAAGAATTCATCTACTATGCCTACATTTTCTATGCAGCCCTTTGAAAACCAAGCATTCAAAGACTGTCCCATGAATTGGCTTGAGGCTCTTGGCAACCTCACATGATATTGCATCATCAGTAATGGAACGGAGTAACAGAACAGAGTAATGGAACAGAATTGGAAGTAATGGAACAGAAGTCCAGGCTAGATCCGAACATGCATAGATAGTAACAATGCACATACATATTTTTCAGTTTTCATTTCACTTGGTAATATGCAAACTAAAATTAGTGATGGAATGTATAGTAAAATGGAATGCCCTTAGGGGCATAGTAATTACAAGGAATGGTGGGGGACATTGTGTGCCACCACTGCCCCAAAAAGTCTAACAATTCATTCCTACTCTGATGACACAGATTCATAAATTACAACTAAACAGCAATCTCAAATGCATGGTGATCTATATACTTGTTAACATAGTATGAATCAAAAGCATCCAGAGAGTCATGGAGAGTTAGAGTTGGAGTGACAAAAGTTTCACCATAATGTCTGATCAGGTGCGCTGCTTGCATGATGCAGTCAAGGTGGATGATCACTTCAGAGGGCACACCATCATCACAAATATCTGGCTCCACCATCCACATTCCTGTCTCCTTGTCAGGCTCATCACCAACATGAGAGTACCATCGAATCAGAGCACATGGGTAAGTAGTATTACAATGAATAAATGATAAGAAGAGCTGGACTCAAGCAATATCAAGGCCACACATCCCTTTTTGTGATGGATTTGTTTCAACAAATACACAATCATATCAACCAGGGCCTTTTTGCCAAGCAGGGACAGCTTGAATTTGTTCATGTCGCATCCCACCAACCCCACTGAGGTCGCTTGGAGCATAGAAAGTCGCAACAGCAGAGGGATGGACCCAAATTGTTCTGTGGAAGTTAGGGAGATTCATATCAGATGAAGTAGAGGATAAAGTGGATGATATTGAGTTCCAGTGGAGCTGGTCATATAAGAATTTGTGGAGGAGGTGAATGAAGTATGGCTGGCCATATTTTGCAGCAAGTGAAGCAGCTGTCAGTTGTTTCCCTGGATAAAATGAATTAATTGATGACAATAATGAAACAGTTGACTCCATACCAATGGGTTTCCCCAGCCTTGTGGACATGAGGGTCCATGGTCTAGAAGCAGCACTTCCATCACTTCCATAGCCATTATTGTTTTGGGTGTCACTTGGGTGTTGTGGCAGTGCTTGTAGTTCTTGGTAAATTGGTAAAAATAATGCAGAAAATGAGATATGACTCACCATGCACTGATGATGTAGCCTGTAAGAAGTCGTGATCAAGCATGCCCCTTGCTGTGAAGTCAGCATGTGAGGCTGCAAGTTTGTCAAGTTGCTGATTAGTCAACAACATCTGACCGAGGGCTTCAAACTGATCTTAGTGTCTCCATGGCTCCTTAATGGCCTTAATGTGCTTCAACTCTGTAATTGAGGAACACAAGCCATTAGGAGCTCCAAATTTTCAAATCATGCATACATAGTGAACAAGGGAGTGCTGGTGAGGTAGGGAGAATCCCTTGGGATGAACTCCACTTGTCTGGAAGATAGTGCGATGCTTATGAAAAGATGAAAGAGCATCCTCTAATTGATTAAGAGATAGTGTGTCTTGAACATTTTGGTGGGCAATGTAACAAAAGTCCAGAAATGCGTGGAATGCCTGCACCATTTCTGTTGGAATGTGACCCAAAATTGCCGGTATGTAAAGCTGTAAAGTATATTGTATGTATCAATGGTAACGATACAAACTTGGAGGACATACCTTCATTAATGCCTTAGAATCATTGCCGGTCCACTGTTTGAATCCTTGCCCCTGTGGAAAGCATCGAAGTCCAGAAAATGGGGCTGCAATTGCAATTCTGGCACATAGTTAACTCTATGTCATATATTAGTGAATTTTGCTCATACTGTCTATCAATATCATCCAAAATTTCATTTGCAGTTACTTTTCTGTGACGTAGTACAAGATATTCTTCAACCCAAGTAACCAGATGATCTTTAAACATGCCCTTTGTCACGGCCAAGGGTTTGACAGCAACAATAGACACTCAAGTCGACGAGCTAGGACTCTGAAGTGCCCTAGAAGACTTATAGAGACGAGATCGACCTGCAAGTCGATGTCGATGACAGGGTTACCGCTTGCTGAGCTGCGACTCAGTAGCCACCCACAAGAAAAGTAGAACACTGCTAAGATTGAGACAAGAGACTCAACTTGCCTCTACCAGGCGTAATGAGTCCCCTATTTATAGTACGTAGTACATGAGGGCAGGCCTAAGGCCTGAAGGGGCAGTGCTACCTATTTATGTGACCAGAACAATAACAGCCAATAGCACAAGACACTCAAGAAATCACAGGCTGATCTACATGAAACAGGGCGCGAACATGAAACAGGGTACGAACACACAATTTGGCCGGTTCCGCAACTTACAGGGGTGCGATGGTGTTGAACCATCACCCCAGGCCGGTTACACCACCCCTCCGCTAGACGGGATGTCCTCATCCCATTTTCCTCCACGCCGATCGCCTGGCCAGTTGCGGCCGCTCGACTCCCACCAAGGGGATTTTCTTAGCCGCTCTTGCTGCGATGAGCCGGTCCTCGCAGGCTTGCTTAGCGGCCTCAGACGCCGCCAGATTCGCCTGAGCCAGGCGTAACTCTGCGCGCAGCGTGTCGCACTCGTGATCCAGGACGCGATACCTCGTGACTTCTGCGAGGAGCGGCCAGTCATCCAGCTCGATGACGGCCTCGCGTAGGGGGTGGTAGTCGATCTCTGTCCCCCATAGTCGGGCGCGGAACCATGGCGGCAATGGAGAGAGTGGGAACTCGTCGAATTCGGGGCGCGCGTACAAGTTGATGATTTGGGCGTCGTGATCGCCCGTAGCATTGGCCGCCAGGCTGGCCACTCGCCCATCATCCAGCTGCTTGATGAAGACGGCGGGTCGTTCGCCGTCGGGGGTGGTAATAGTGAATTCGGGGAGTCGCCCTTCATTCTCGACGTACCCATCAGGGCACAGAAGGGGTTCCCCGTCGATTTGCTGGATGCGAGCCTTGAGCTCGCGGTTGTCCTTGTTAACTTCTTCGAACTGGCATTTGAGGCATCGTGCCTCATCTTGGAATAAGGTTTCCCTCTGCTGGAGGGTGGTCGCCAAGCCCTCAGCCAGCTGACGGAGTTGGGTCGGGCTGAGGTTTTCATATCCATCCAAGACGGATCGTACCGTGCCCGGGGAGAGGGGGCCTTCCCAGAAGGCGTTTGTTTCAAGGTCGGGGAACGCCCCTGGGAGTCGGATGGTGTTGGAGGCGGGGGTGGCAGAGGTGCGACTGGGGCCGGCCGCTGTGGAGGGAGACTGGACAGTCTCCTCGGTCGGGACACGCGTGGCTGGGGCTGGAACTGGGACTGGGACTGGGGAGGACATGAGGATGTAATGGTGAGACGAGTGGAAGTAGATCGAGCTGATGAGTCTGCCGGGGGTTTCTGCTTCCCTTTTATAATGTTCAAGGGCCGGCGTTTGTGATACTCCCGAAGGAAATCCGGGGCATACACCTGGTCAGCTGGTTCCCAGGTGTTGTCGCTCTCGGGGTAGCCCTGCCACTTTATCAAATAATGCAGCTTCTTTGATCGCCCTTGGAGGCGATGGCTTCTGATCTGCTCCACCTCGTATTGTTCTTCGCCGTCAATCAGGTCAGGGGGAGGCCTCGTGTAGTTGGGCCCGTGAGTGTCCGTTTCCCTATATGGGGTAAGAAGGGACGCGTGGAATACAGGATGGATCATCCATGATGCGGGGAGTTGAAGCAGGAATGCGACCGGGGATACCTCTTTGAGGATCTTGAAGGGGCTGTACCTCTTTGGGTTTAGTTTGGACCCTTGATGTCGGAGTGTTAGGTGGGTCCCCTCCAACCATACGTGATCCCCGGCTTTGTATTGTCCCGGTGGTGTTTCAGCCGCCTTTTTGTTAATGGCCTCGATCGCCTGCTTTCGTGCTTCTTCCATTCGTCGGGTTCGTTGTTCCACCGCTTCATTGTTAGTCCGGACCCCAAGGTCCCCTGGCCCTAGGGTTGGTTCGAAGCCGATAAGGATTTGATTGGGCAATAGCCCAGTGGTGGTGTTTCTCCGGTTGTTATGTACTGCCGTTGCGACCGCGACCCACTCTGTCCAGTCATCTGGTTGTCCACCCGTCACTAGCCGCAAGTACTGCTCTATCCATTGGTTCTTTCGCTCGGACAATCCATCGGTTTGAGGGTGGGCCGCGGTGGAGAGGTTCTGCTGTATCCCAAGCTTTCTCGTGAGTGCTTTTCCGAAGCTCGACGTGAATCGTGGGTCCCTGTCGCTGATGATTTTCTTCGGTAGCCCATACCATGGGTAAAGGTGGGTCAGGTAAAGCTGGGCAACCCCTGGCCCTGTGATGTTCGTAGAGCACGGTAGGAATAGGGCGGCGCGGGAGCACCCGTGGTCCACAATGGTGAGGATTGCGTCCAGTCCTCGTTTTGGCGGTAGGCCGGTTATCAAGTCCATGGCTATGGTTTCGAAGGGTAACGTGCCTGGTGTAGAGGGGATTCGATAGAGTGGAATGTGGGGTTGGTGTGTCAGTATCTTGGCTTGCTGACAGGTTGCGCATCCTTTCACGTAGTCTGCAATCCATCCTTTCATCCCTGGCCACCAGTACCGCTCCTGTACCTTTCGTAGGGTTTCGTCCCTTCCTGGGTGGCCCGACGTGGGGGTGTCGTGGGCGTTCTTGACGATGGTTCGCCTGAGCTCTTTGAGGTTTGGTACGACGGTTTTCCCGTGAACTGTCTGTGCTGCTCGGATCCTGTGGGGCGGAATGATCGTGACATCCTTGTTATCGTCTTCACCGTGATCTGCGTTCGATGGTCTGGACAGTGCATCTGCTGCCGTGTTAGTCTTGCCTGGGATGTATTCCAAGATGTATCGTATTCTTGGAGGTCCGCGTGCCATCGTGCGGTTCGTCGATTCAGGTTTCTTGGCGACTTCCAATATTGAAGGTTGGCGTGATCAGTTCGGATTATGAATGGTACTTTTGTCCATCCTAGGTAGTGTCTCCAGTGGGCAGCGCCTTCATGACGGCCAGCAGTTCTCGTTCATAGATATCGTAGTTTCGTTCTGTGGGTGTGAACGTTGCTGAGTAGTATGCCACTGGATGCAATATTGGTTTGTGTCGCTGGGCTAGGGTTGGTGTGAGGTCTTGTGTGTCCCTCCTGTGAGAGTACGGCGCCTACGCCGTATGCTGATGCGTCGACATGAAGCGTGAATTGTTTCTCGACGTCTGGTTGAAGCAGCACTGGGCTGCCACACATTCTTGTTTTAGTTCTTCGAATGCTTTCATTTGTGCTTCCCCCCAGTGCCAGGGTGTGGTTTTCTTTGTTAGTTCGAGTAGGGGTCGTGCAATTTTTGAGTAGTTCGGGACGAAGTACCGGTAATAGCCTGTGAACCCCAGGAAGCTCCTGACGTCTGTTGGGTTTTTCGGTGGCGACCAGTCCGCAATCCCCTGTAGCTTTTTAGGGCTCATCCGGAGGTGCCCTTTCCCTACGATGACTCCGAGGTATTCGATTTCCTCCTTCTCGAACTGACATTTCTCTGGTTTGAGGTAGAGGTCGTTTTCTTCCAGTTTGTCCAGCATTCGGTGGACGTATTCTCGTGTCTGGCTGTGTGTTGCTCCTCGGTCTCGTGTGGTCGTTTAGCGGTGTGGACAGCGATGTCATCCATGTATACGGAGAGCCAGCCTTCTCCTACTTCTTGTCGGAAAATGGTGTTCATCATCATTTGGAAGGTGGCCGGGGAGTTAGTAAGACCAAAGAACATGACTGTTGGTTCGAACAGTCCTTCGTGGGTGAGAAAAGCGGCTTTCCATTCGTCTCCTTCTTTTATCCGGATATTGTTGTAGCCCCATCGCACGTCGACCACCGTGAACTTCGTGCATCCGCTGAGTCGGTCCACGACTTGTGGGATGAGGGGCGAGACGTTTCTGTTCCTCTTCGTCCACTTGTTGACAGGCCGATAGTCCTGTACTGGTCTTAGTTTTCCATCTTTTTTCTTCACGAAGAAGAAATTGGCTGCGTATGGCGATTTCGAGATACGGATGGTTCCCCTCTTTAGGTGCTCTTGCACGAATTTGTGCATCTCGGCTTTCTCTCCTGCGTGAGGGGCAGTAGTCGTCCTGGCATTGTATCGGGGGCTCCGGGTAGTAGTTCAATAGCGTGGTCCCATATGGTGGAGCTGGGCATCCTCTGTGAGTCTTCTTCGCTGAAGACCTTTTTGTGCCGTCTGTATTCGGCTGGTATGGTGTCGTTTTGTGCTGGGTCGCTTGTGGCACCTCCTATCGTCACCCTTCCTAGGAGGTATGTTTCGGTTCGCTTTGGGAGTGGTCGTGGCACGTTCTTGGTTCGTGGCACGTATACTGCTTTTGCAGCGTTTGGTGCTGAGAGGACGATAGGGAGGTGGGTGAAGTCGATCCATCCCCTTTTCCAGTCAATTCTTGGCTGGACGGAGGCGAACCATGGGTACCCAAAGATGGCTTTATGGTCTCCCAGATCTGAAAGGAAGAACCTCTGGTTCGTGGTCTGCGTCCCTGTTTTGAACTGTAGGTCGGTATAGTATTTGAGGGCTCCGCTCTTGTTTTCTGTTCCGTCGACATTAAATAGTGGTCTCGGGTTGGCCAATCGTTTGATGGGGAGTCGCAGCCATTTGGCGTAGCCCAAGCTCATAAAGTTTTCTGTGGCCCCTGAGTCCACCAGGGCCACTCCTTCGGCTCTCTTTGCAATCGAACGTGCATAGAAACGAACTGTCATAGACTTTCTTGCCGATATATACACGTTATCGCTATGAATCCGCCTAAGCAGGGCCGATCTGATTAGGCAGAGGGAAAATCCTGTGCGACCCCCATTTCCTTAGCTAGTTTGATTTGATCGTCGAGGGACATCCCTTCGAGTTGTGCCCGCATAGTAGCCACGGAGGTTCCCTCTGATGGTTCTGCCATCTGGTAATCTTGATCTTCTTCTTCCTGGAAGTCAATCAAGTTGGCTTGTCTGGGGTTCTGCCTGTAGGGGTTTCTGGGTGGTTGCCGTCTTTCGGGACAGGCGCGGGCAAAGTGCCCTTCTCTGCCGCAGTTGAAGCATCGCATGGCTTCATATCCTGGCGCCGAGACGTTTCCCCTTGCGGGTGGTCCCGTCCTTTGCCTCCAGTTTCCTCGTCCCCTCCAATTGTTAGGGGTGCGACCTCTGGATAGGTCCATGGGTACCGGAGTGTTGTTCATTGATGGTGGCGCGTTGGTTGAATTGTATTGGGGGCGATTCCCCTGGTTGTATCGCTGTTGCCAGTTCCTTTGTTGGAACGGCGGTGGTCTGGGTGGATTGTTGAATCGTTGGAATGGTGATTGGGCCCCGAGGGTTTTCTTCAGGATGCCATCTATGATGGTTTTCCCTTGCGCGATGGTTTTGACCTTCTCTTTAAGGTCGTGGTAGTTGAGGGGGATCGGGGGTTTCAAGGTATCGTGTAGAAGAGATGCTGGGATTCCCTGGAGGAAGATGTTGTAGGTCTCTTCGTTCCCTAGCGTGTATCCCGCCTTTCTCGCCAGGCTTTCAAACCTGGTGATGTATTCGTCGTAGTCGGATCCCTTCATCCGACAGTCTCTAATCTCGTTTCGGGCCCGCTGGGCCGCCTGGGTGTCCTGGAACTGTTGGCTGAACTCCAGGAGGAATTGATCCCATAATGCGGGGATGTTGTCTTGGGGCATATGGAGTCTGTCGATCCATTCGCCCATATCTCTGACCCATTGGGCCGTGTTTTCTCCTTTGATGAGGGTGAGGGTGAAAGCGATTTTTTTGAAAGGGGAGTTATATCCCGCTACGTCTGCGTTCAGGCGCAGATACCCTTTGACTTCTTCGATGAAGTCGTCAGCTTTGGATCTGTCTCCCAGGAAGACTTGTGGGAGTGCCCCCATCGTTTTAACGTCAGCGGCTGCTGCCACTGGTATTTGAGGGGCGTTTGGGTCTGGTCCTCCGTCCTCCGGTCCTCCTGGTCCTCCTGGTCCTCCTGGTCCTCCTGGCCCTCCTGGTCCTCCTGGAGGTCCTGACCTCTTGAGGACTTGTCTGAGGACGTTCTGAATATGTTGTGGTGCGCTTTGGGTGGTTATGGACGGTTGTGCGGCCACGGCTGTGGCGGTGGTGGTCTGGGTGGACATGGCCTGTAGGATGCTAGGAATTCTCGTTCCTGCTGGGATGGCGTCGGTAGGTATTCCTTGTAGTGGAGTGAGGGTTCTGATGGGGAACACTGGTGCTTTTTCTTCTACCGGTGTGATCTTGATTTTGTTGAAGGCGTCCTCGATCTCCTTTACTGCTTCGTCTGATTCGGAATCGGAGACGACCTCTGGCTCTTCTAGTTCTTCGTCAAGAAGCTCGTCAGCTTCTGATCCCTCTGTGTCGTATTCGTGTAGCTGTGGGACGGCTGCTCCTAGTGTATACCGTCCTTGGTCCCAATGAACTTCTTTCCACCTGTCGTCGTGGATGCACACCAGCTTTGGATTGGTCGGCGCCTTGCCTCTTGGTGTGACGATAATCTGTATGTCCCGGTCGTGGGGTTGGCTGGATGCTCTTTGGAGATATACCGAACTCTGTGGTTTCTTCTGCCGTTCACGGCGTCTACCCAATCGAGGGTCGTAGTCTGCAGTGTCCTTTCTGAACTGCTAGCCGTATTGAAAACAAGTTGAGTCTAATGTCACCGCCAAGGGTTTGACAGCAACAATAGACACTCAAGTCGACAAGCTAGGACTCTGAAGTGCCCTAGAAGACTTATAGAGACGAGATCGACCTGCAAGTCGATGTCGATGACAGGGTTACCGCTTGCTGAGCTGCGACTCAGTAGCCACCCACAAGAAAGTAGAACACTGCTAAGATTGAGACAAGAGACTCAACTTGCCTCTACCAGGCGTAATGAGTCCCCTATTTATAGTACATAGTACATGAGGGCAGGCCTAGGCCTGAAGGGGCAGTGCTACCTATTTATTGACCAGAACAATAACAGCCAATAGCACAAGACACTCAAGAAATCACAGGCTGATCTACATGAAACAGGGCGCGAACATGAAACAGGGTACGAACACACAATTTGGCCGGTTCCGCAACTTACAGGGGCGCGATGGTGTTGAACCATCACCCCAGGCCGGTTACACCCTTGATTAATTGGTGAAGGATATCTGGAGATAGGAGCTCATAGATATCTGCACGAGGAAAACTATCCGTAAAAGGCTAAGGAAGGTTAGAGAAATTGTGTGAGCTCTACTAGTAATGTATGGGTGATTTGGTACTCACTGTGACATTGCCTACAATACCATAATTATCCTGCAGAGTACCAAGCCCAAAAGCCTCAGCTAATGTCTCTGTGTGCTCACACTGTTGTAGTATAGATAGGCCCTCAAGATTTTCAGGCCTTGCCATACATCTGGGTATGTGTGAGCAAGGACAGTGGGAAAAAAATGAGTACTTAGGGCACCAGCCTTGCATGATGCTTGCAAGAAGTACCTGCTCAGGGTAATCTGCAATGTATGGGCCCAGGCTATACATGGCTCACCTAAAGTAGCCATTGGGACAGTGAACGACATCTGGTGTTGTCATTCCTGACTTCAATGACTTCAGGATGTGTGATAAAGAAGAGTGGAAGAGATGTCTCTGGAATTTTCAGAAGCAAGGATCGTTGGTGTGCTTTTTCGTAGCTGCATAATTACATTAAACTAGATACTAGAATGTGGAATGGAGGACTCACTCTTTGCAATTGCCAGAAGCCCAAGAAGGACTACACCATTGCAATGAGCACAGTGCACATTATTGCGTATGTTACCAATGGACAAGTATAATGGATAATACTCATTGTTGCCTGTAGCAACTGAAACTGTAGTCTCATCACTACCAAGAATGACAGGGACAAAGAATGCACCATGTGTATTAGAATTCTTAGCAATCAAATCCTGAAAGCATTTAATAAACCAATCTCACCAAATCACAGAAACTTATGCATTGCTCCCAAGCCCAGTTACCTGACATGAAGTCTTGAAATTGGTGGTTGCCATCTTGATTGTACTCTTGAAATGGTACATAGTCAAACTTATCCATGAAATTGGGGTTGGATAGCATATTGTGGATAAGCTTTTGAGGGTCACAGAACCAAACCTCATTGTTGGTTGTCATCCATTCAGGAACATCAGAGTCAGGGAGTGCACCATCATACTTGACACTAAAACTTTCCCATCACATGTCACCTAGAGGTGTGGAGTCAATTTTCTCATACATGTCTTTGTGTGATGCAAAAGGTGGAACGTCATTATGGGGAGCCAATGTCACGCTGGACGGAGCATGGCGGTTCTGTCGATGTTTCTGTCTAGCAGCCTCCTTGGCTGTTTGTTCTATTGCTATGAGGGGTAGGGCGTCTGGCCTATCTCTGTCTTTCTGTTGTAAGTGTAGGATGATATCTGCGTCGGTGACCGTCGTCTTGGTCGTCTTCTGTGGAGTTCTAACGCCTTGTTAGAATGGCTGTGGGTAGTGGCGGTGCTGGCTGCTGTCGTTCCCTATCTCCTGAAGGAGGAAGAGGATCTAGATGCGAAGGAGTCGATTTGGATACTATATCCAAAGGAAGGGATGTCTGGAGTGCTGATACGCCTTGTATTGCACTTAGTTCGTTGGTATGCCACTAAGGTCGTGAATGGAAGGAGCTGCTCCTTCCTGTTGGGTTTCTGGTGCAGATAGGGGGGTTCTATAGAGCACTAAGAAGTCCATTACTTAGTGACCTTCGTCTGTCTGGAGCAAAGAAAGGCAACGCCTTTCTGAGTGCTTAACGTATGTGTCGGGGTTCGAAGAGTTCCCAATCGGGACTCGGTTTACTATATATGGTAGATTAAGTGAAACGCGTCACTAAGTCGCTTAGCAGACCCTAGGGTACGTTCTAGGGTGCAAGTGGGAGGGAAAAGGGGCTGGGAAGCTTCGGATCACTCGGAGGATTGCTCTGAGAATGTCTAGGATTCACAAGAGACCAAGCTTAAGGCTTTTGGTCCCCTTCTATGAGCGTATTTATACATAACTATTTAGGCGGAGTCATCAGCAGTCTATGACATGTTTCAGCGGCAGTAAGGCCACGAAACTTGTCGGCATATTAGTGTAAGTAGTTTAGTAACGAGCTGAGGCAACACAACAGCAGAAGGGATCGGCAGGAGTGTAATAACAGTAGGGTAAAGTAGGGAGGGGGAAGTGGTGACGACTCCAGCCAAGCTGTGGGAAATATGTACATATAAGGCAAGAATATTAGTAAGCATAAGCGTCCCAATAGTCCACCATAACAGCCAACGTAGTGGCCCACAACTTCAGTAATGTATCAATGTTTGAACTGGACATCTGTACCTGCGTGAATAGAAACTCAGCAACTTTGAACTCGATGCAATTGTTGTATGGTGCCCAGTTGTTGGGATCAATGTCATGGTCGGGTGGTGGCAGCAATGAACTTGCAGGGATTGGATGTCCATCTCTATTGCATCGCATACCTGGTTACATGTCATAAGTTAAAAAATATAAAGAGGAACTTGCACTATGTACCATTCAGAAGGGGATGGAATTCTCTCCTAGTGTGTGCTGTATTGTTGTTGTTGTTGCCCCCTGTGAGTGGAGGGCTGGGTGGCAGTGGCAAGTCACTGAAGTCGCTCTCATTGCTGGAGTTACTCTCCCCATCGCCTGGGCTATCTTCATTATATCCAGGGTCATCATATGGTTTGTAAAACAAAGCAGTGGGTGAAGGTGGATAGAAATTATTAGCATGTGGACTGCCAATACATGGGGATTCTGGGAAGAGTTGAGGCTCAAACTCTGAGTCATATGAAAATAGACTACTGGAACTTGAAGGTGGAGGTGGTGAAAAATCAAGTAAAAAAGGGGCAAGAGTTGAAGGTGTGTCATTGTAATTGCCAGGATGTGGACTGCTGGGATGTGAATGGAACTCTCCTTCAACCAGATGAAGAACAGGACAACTGCTGAAACTGAGATCTGTGGTTGGTGACATTGAGTTGTCATGTCCAGATGGACTGTGGTGTTCATTATATGATTGTGGCAAGGCAGGCACTTGGTCACCAGAAGGTGGATCGCTCATGTCAGTTATGGAGTGATAGGTATGAGTGTGCTTCCTGAGCCCAGAAACATTGTGAAAATATCGCTTACACCCATGAAAGGGGCAAGACAGACGAGGAGAATTGGTGACACAAGAACACATGTGGTGAACTCAAAGATTCTGCCAGTGATTAGGATACATGGCGCAGATCCAGCCAACTTACTGACTTAGCATGAGCATGGAAATTTTGACTTGTTTGAAATTTGAACTAGGCCTAGTTCAACTAACATCTTTCAATTGCCACATCAACCACACCCTCCCACTCTGACATGCCTCCTCAAACATGGACCACAAATTCTAAGCACCTGGCTTATGAGCTTGGCATAGTAGCACTGAAGAGGAAATATTGTACAAAGGCTGAGATCCAGGCGGAGAAGAAAGCTGGGGAGGAAAAGAATGCACAGGCAGAGGAGGCAAAGAAGGTGAAGATTCAACAAGTAGCCAGGCTCGAAGAGAGGATTGTGGAGGAGGACCTCATTGACGTCACCCCTCAGCCCCTTCGCCCTCACCCCCAACATTGAATGGGCCCTACTGAGAGCCATGTTGATACAGCAGCATCTTTGAGTAGCGATGAAGGTGTAGAAGAGCAAACTGACTAAATAAGTGATCTAGATTTTGCCCAACCTATCAACACTGAAGGTGCCATGGAGTCTGAAGATGAGCCCAAAGATGCACCTCCAGCAAAGAAGGCCAAATTGTCAAAACAGCAAATCTGCATCACAATTGAAGATGCCTGTAAGGAGCTGGCAAGTGGTGGGGGAAAGGCGATGGTAGATGATAAGAAATCAGATGGATGCCACTGTAAGGCCACAGCAGTTGTGCCGCATGGTGATGAGAATAATAACCCTATGTTGGATAAGGTTTGGATCAAACTGTATGTCCTTTCACACTGCTCTCATGGACTCTGAATCATTTCTGACCCTGGATGACAACACACTGTTTTACTTCAACCTCAGTGGGTGCAACAACAAGGGAGCATACACAGATATCATTTCTGGCTGGGTTAATAGCATTGAAACTCCTTCTCTGCTCCCCAGCCAGGCTTCAGGAACATCATCCATGGCTTCCAAGCAGCCCTCCCTCACCCTCACCAATGGGTATCGACGATCATCCACCATGATGACAAGCACGAAACCCAAGTTGACAGCTAATCATGAACATGCATGTGAGTCACAAGGTGTGCCCATTGGAGGGTTCTCCAATGGTGAAGAGCTTGATGGACCAGAATGTGAGATTGCCATCGATAACCCTCCCAAAGGGAATAAGTGCCTCGCTGGCAGTGTAATGTTCCTTGTTATTCTTATTCTTTTTACTCATCTGTTTCTCAAAGGACATCATTAGGGTTGAAGATATTCATCCTGACTGGATAATAGAAGAATCAAAGAAGGCGAAGTCTAGAGTTATGAACAACAACCTCCCCCCTGGTACCCATGATGAAGATCAGTTCTGACATATGTTTATCCCAACTTTGGTCTGGTGGTTTGCATGCTGGAAAGACCCCTTCAAAGTTGATGACAGGGAATTACTTTGTGCTTTGCAAGCCATCTGGCTCACCATTTACCATGACATTAACTACAGAGTTGAGCTCAATGACCTGGTCTTCAAACTCGTACATTGTGCATCATGATCTTACTTTAGATAATCAATCTGATGTGTTTCTACCTACCTTCAGGCCCTGCAAAGAATCTCTGATACTTGGCAGAGTCACATCGGATCCACTGCCATTACTATCATCAATGCCTTCTTCACTTCTGATGAAGTTGCTGACATATTCACTACTGATGAAAGTCAGCAAGATTTTGCCATGAATGCGCTCGAGGGCCTCAAATTCTTGTATGGTGATACCTCTTTAGCTGATTCTGATATACATGATCATCTAATGGATTGCAAACACATATTGATGTATCCACCAGGAGTGGGCAGACCTTTTCTGTGGTGCCTTTGTCCTTCAAACTTTTGTGGCACATATGAACACTATCTCTGGATCTGTCAAAGTCAGTGCCTTGGGAAACCCAAGAGAACCTAGTCAGTTACCAAGTGCTGGTCTTGGGATATCAGTGGCGGTGGTATGTCCTAGTTTCTTCTGAAGTTCTGGCACTGATGTCAAAATAGGTTGAACGGGCTCTGACACTCTGGAAAACAGGTGCAATCACCATTGATGCAGTAGAAACCAGCCATTCAACCAATAAGGCCATTGCCCTCAAATCAATGCTTAACAAATCAACAGGGAAAATATCTTCGGGCATCCTAACTTTCAACAAAGCCAACTTGGGTGTGGCAACCTGTGCATATACACAATCCACACAGGAGATGGACCCTTATCACCTAATCAAAATCATGGAGTTGGTGAATAAGTTCGTCAAAGGCAAGTCATCTCACCACGATTGTGAGCCTGCCATCATCAGTGTGGACTTGAATGATGTTCGTGCAAGACTTGTTGACAAGTGCAAGTGTGAGTGAATTTTATATTCTCTTTTGATGTTGCTAATACATATACTTTGCCACTAGAATCAATACCTTGCACTTCTATGTGCTCAACAAATGGACGCATTTCCCAGCAATTTGTATATTCTCACCAATTTTATTGGAACCATACTTATCCTTCAAGGACTACTTATTTTGGTGCTGAATATATTCTTAATTTCATGCTTAAAATCATCTTAATATTTCAATAAGTTCCTTAAGAGCCAGTTTAAGGATAAGAATTATGGTTTCTCTCAAGTTCAATAAGTTCCTTAAGATGGTTTAAGGAGACATTAAGGAAATGGATTAACTTAAAAAATGAAAATCTATCTTAAATATCAATGCCTTATATGTCTCCTTAAATGTACTTAAAAGTGGTTTAAGTACATTTAAGTTGCTTTAAGATTTTTTCTGTTTTCCTGATGTAGCCCCACACTCATGCTACTTCAAGTCTTGGATTGATTTGACCATGGCCCAAGCAAGCTATGACCACACACAAATGCGATTATGCCAGTGATAACTGTCCTTCCTCTCTAGGGCTGAGCACCATAACCATATTTAAGGTTATATGGGCACCCATAATATGGGTACCATCACTGTACCGTCAGGCCTGCAAGGTGCTACTTTATGGGACGGGTAATGGGATGGCACCACCCCATATCATACTGTAAATAGTGCTGTCACAGCTCAGCTTAAAGCTGCTCACAAGCTGAGCCAAGCTGATTTGGAGCCAAGCCGAGCTGCTGAATGGCTCACAGCCCTCGAGTGGCTCAGGAATGGCTCAAGCCATTTCTAAATGCCAGATTTGGTTGGTTTAGAGGCCATATTTGGTCAGTTTAAGCTCTTGGAGCAGCTCAGGAATGGCTCAATGTCATTTTCAGTCATAACAGAATTGCAAGTGCTCACATTCATCTACCATTTGACTTATGATAATGCAGCATGTATTATGATTATATGTACTTTACAATAGTATTATACAATAAACTATCCTCCTTGGCACAGGGCGTGCAAGCAAGATCCCATAGGCACTGGATGCATGTGTGTGCACCTCATTTGAGGGCCTGTTGCACAGTTGTGGGGATAGGGGTGAAGTCGGGCATGTGGCTGCTGCTGCTGCTGCTGGTCCTGGTTGTAGCAAGGGGAGCAGTGGCAGCACTGGTGCTGGTGCTGGTGCTGGTGCTGGTGCTGGTGGAGGTGGCAGCGACGCTGGTGCTGCCAATGTTGCTGTTGCTGGTGGCAGTGGCAGCTGTGGTGCTGCTGCTGTTGCTGGCCCTAGTGCTGCTGTTGCTGCCACTGGCCCTGGTGCAGGTGGGAGTGGCAATGGCGCTGTTGCTGGTACTGGTACTGGTCCTGGTGGAGGCAGCAGCAGTGGCGATGCTGCTGCTGCTGCTGGCCCTGGTCCTGGTGGGGCAGCGAGCGCACTGGTACTGGTGCTGGTGCTGTTGTTGGTGCTGGGAGATGGTGGCAGCAATGCTGCTGCTGTTGCTGCTGCTGGCCCTGGTGCTGGTGGGAGCAGTGATGGCACTGCTAGCACTAGGTTGTACTGGTGGAGGCAGCGGTGCTGCTGCTATTGCTGTTGCTGGCGCTAGTAGAAGTGGCAGCAGTGATGCTGCTGCTGTTGCAGGTGCCATTGCTGTTGCTGTTGCTGGTGGTGGTGATGGCACTGCTGGCCCTAGTGCTGGTGGGAGTGGCAACGACACTGCTAGTCCTGGTCCTGGTCCTGATGGAGGCAGAAGCTGTGCTGCTGGTGTCGCTGTTGTTGGCACTGGTGGAGGCGGTGGCGACAGCGACAGCATTGCTGCTAGCGCTGGTGTTGTGCTGGTGGAGGCAGCGGCACTGCTGCTCTTGCTCTTGCTGGCACTGGTGGAGGTGGTGGCGGCAGCGCTGCTGCTGTTGCAGGTGCTGCTGATGACCTCCTGCAGGTACTTGATGAGCTGACCATACAGCCTGTGTCACCGGCACGAGCAGTGACACTTAGACGTTGTCAGTTTCCCTTGTTTCAGACGAAACCTCGGATAACTCAGCGGATGCCTCCACTACTGCTGGTGGGAAATAACTGTCGTAGCTGTTCAGCGACTCGTTGATAGTACTAGAACTAGAATTGATGTTTGGTGTGCCCGCGACTCAAGGGACACAGAGAAGGAAGCACAGTAAACTCAGGAAAGCAAAACAAGCCACGGCTTTCCTAGAGACAATGACAGAACAGTCACTACTCTTTGTTGGACAAGGAGACTCGACTTAGAGTCTCGTCTCTGCATGCGCACGCGTACAAATACTACTGGTACATGATGACTACTACTGCTTACTTGACTGTATTCCGGTCATCCGGCTAACTAGGGTGCTGACTGAGGGGTGACAAAGCCCACTGACATACGCTGACTACAAGTCCGACCTGTATTACCAACCCCAGGCCTAGACAGGCCTACCACGCCTGGGGGTCAAACGCGATCCTTACATGCCATCAGCGGTTCTCTTGCCCCCATGCAAGCCACTCTGTGACATTACCCTCAGTTTAGAAATGAGCCGCACCACAGCGTGAGCTGTGTGGGATGGAGGAGAACTTACGACTCTTGTCTCCCCTGAGTAGGGGCTCGTCACGGAGCTTGCAAAAGAGAGCATAGCTCTTGTACTTGTGTGAGGCGAGGAGGCGGCAACGACATTGTTCCTCCTGGTAGTGGAGGGAGTCGATGTGGGCCTGGAGTTCCCGGGCTTTGATGTGAAGCCCGGCGAGGTCAGTGACGGTTTTGTGGTAACACTGGAACTCAGCTGCTGTCCCCCAATCTCCTCCTGGCTCGACGGCCTGACGCAGCATGGCGTCGTAGGTACTGGGGTCAGTGAGAGCGTCGAAGAACCACTGGGGATATTCCCCTTCTTCGACAATAGTGGCACGGTTGGGGGCAAAGAGTTCTTGTCGATAGACGGCTTCCCCTTTTCCAGAGGTGCCGAGACAGTACTGCCCCTCGCGTTTGACGTACGCCGCGAGGGTGTGCATGGTGTAAGCTCTGTCAGTGATTGGAATGAAGAAATCAGGCACTCACCCTTCGTTCTCCTCATACCCTTCGGGTACCCCCAGATCCTCTTCGTCGGCTGCGATCTGATCGTCCCTCCAGTGCTTGTAGGTGGCTTCCAGACAAGCCGTGTTCACCTCACGCTCTGCCAGAGCATCGGATTGTCCTTTGAGTACTGCGAGTTGGTCTCGGTTTTGCTTCGACACCTCTTCGTTCTTTCGCACAACGCTTGCCAAGCCTTGGGCGATAAGGACGAGCTGTTCTTTGGTAGGACTGTTTCCTTTGAGAGCAGCATGGACGGTCCGTGGAGAGAGCTGAAACTCACTGAATTCGGTGGACGAGGCCACCACCTCCATCGGGACGATGAGGGTTTCTGGCTGTTTGCCAGCGGCTGACTGGGTGCGCGGTGGGATTGGCAGGGGCTCTTCACATCCACTAGGGCTGGCCGTGATGTAAGAGGGGACAGAGAGGGGTGAAGACATGCTGTTCTTAGTTGCGAATGGGCGAAAGAGTGAGAGGTGGTTGATCTGACCCATGTTGCACACTTGGGCTCTTTGTTCTCAGTCCCTTCATTTGTTGGGTGTCGTCTGTGATATTGTCTTACCAATGCCGGGGCATGTACTTGGTCAGCAGGTTCCCAGGTGTCGTCAGACGCTGAGTAACCCTTCCATCGGATGAGGTATTGGAGCTGACGTTGCCTCCCATGGTACCTGTGATTGATAATTTGATCCACTTCGTATTCCTCAGCATTATCAATCATCTCTGGTGGTGGGCGCTGGTAATTGATCCCGTGTTCTTCGCTTTCTTTGTAACAGGTGAGTAAGGAGCTGTGGAATACGTCATGGATGGTCCAGGCTGCCGGCAGTTGCAGTTTGTAAGCCACTGGTGAAATTTCTTTCAACACTTTGAAGGGTCCATGGCGTTTGGGTGCAAGTTTGACAGATGCATAGGGGAGCAACAGGTGCTTTGCTTCGAGCCAAACTTGTTCCCCTTCTTGGTATTGCGCAGGGGGAGTTGCTTTAGTGGCTTCATTGAGAGCTTGAACTGCTGCTTCTCTGTGTGCTTTCGCACATTCATCTCTATTCTCCATCGCTTCATTACTAGTGATGGGTATGGGTTCTTCAGCAGCGCTAGGGCGGTATCCGAGAATGACTTCGTGGGGACTCAGCTTGGTCATGGCGTTGGGCCATCGATTGTGCACGAATGTTGCGATCGGTAAGAGTTCCTCCCAGTCATCTTGCCTGGCTGAGGTATAGAGTCGAAGGTATTGTTCCACCCATTGGTTCTTTCGTTCGGTGAGTCCATCGGTTTGTGGGTGGAAAGCTGTGCTGATGTTTCACTCTATCTTCAGTTTAGTGGTGAGGGCCTTGGAGAAATTGGATGTGAAGCGGGGATCACGGTCGGAGATCACTTTTGACAGTACGCCAAACCATGGGAATATGTGCTGGAGGTATAGCTGGGCTACTCCTTCGCCAGTGATGGTCGTTTTGCATGGGATAAACAGGGCGGCTCTGGAGCAGCCTTGATCGACAATGGTGAGGATAGCATCCATTCCGTTGGCTTTCAGCAATTGAGTGATGAGATCTAAGGCAATGTTGTTAAAGGGACACATCTGTGGGTCTCCTGGTATGCGATACAGTGGTACTTTCTTCTTTGTTGTCCGAATTTTGTGTTGCTGGCATTGCGCACATCCCGCGACGTATCTTTCCACCCATGTGTTTAGTCCCGGCCACCAATAACGTTGAGAGACGAGGGCAATGGTATTGTCTCGGCCTGGGTGTCCTGCGGTGGGTGAGTCGTGGAATTGGGATAATATATCACATCTTAGCTGTAGTCCCGCCGGCACTGCTAGGCTCCACCCTCATACGTAGCCTTCAGGGATCTTTTGTACATCTTGCAAGTCGCACCATAGTTCCATTTCTGCTCGCTGCTTTCGTTGAGCTTCCTTTACTCGTTGCTCAAGAAGGTTCGTTCGCATCGGCATGGTGGCAATGATCATGGGTGGAGGGAGTAGAGTTAGGTTCGCGTTGTCTTCAGCACCATGATCAGCTCCTGGTGGTCTAGACAGCATGTCGGGAGCGGTGTGGATTTTTCCTGGCACGTGCTTGATGACCAGGTTGTAGTCCTGAAGCTCTGCGAACCATCTGGCCACGCGTTGATTGACTTTTCGAGGGGTTTTCCAGTACGTCAGGTTGGCATGATCGGTGAGAATGGTGACGGGTATTTCCGTAGCTGCTACATGAGGACGGAAGCGTTTAAGGGCTATCAGGACTCCTAGGAATTCTCTTTCGTAGATGTCATAATTGCGTTCTGTTGGGGTGAAGGTGTTAGAGTAGTAGGCAACGGGACATAGCATGGGTTTCTGGGTGCGTGGGTTGATTTCTCCCTCCTGCGAGAGTACGGCTCCCATGCCGTATGCTGAGGTGTCAGTAGCGAGGAAGAATGCTTTGGAATAGTCAGGTTGGCGAAGGATGGGTTTGCTACACATCAGTGTCTTCAGGCGTTCGAGGGCTTCTTTGCATTTGTGGTTCCATCTGAATGGGGTATCTTTCCGTGTTAGTTGGATTAGGGGATGTGCTATGAGGGAGTAGCTGGGTATGAAATATTGGTAAAACCCTGTAAAGCCCAAGAATGCGTGGACATCTTTGACGGTTTGCGGTTGGGGCCAGTCGGCAACCCCTCGTACTTTCGTGGGGTCCATCTGAACCGTGCCGTCCTCCAGGATAACTCCCAGGAATTCTACCTTTCATTGTTCGAAGATGCACTTTTCTGGTTTGAGGTATAGGTCATATTGCCTCAATTTATCTAGGACTTTGTGGGTGCATTCTTCATGGAATTTGGGGTCATCTCCTGTGGCGATGAGGAGATCGTCCATATAGATGATGAGCCATCCCTGTGCCATTTCTTCTGCAAAGATTGCATTCATCATGGTTTGGAAGGTCGCTGGTGAATTCGTCAGCCCAAAGAACATCACAGTGGGTTCGAATAATCCCTGATTGGTGATGAACGCGGCTTTCCACTCATCTCCCTTTTTGATGTGGACATTGTTGTATCCCCATTGGATGTTGAACTTCATAAAGAGTTTCGCTCCCTGGACTTTCGCTATCAACTCTGGAATTAGTGGGAGAGGGTAACGGTTGCGAATAGTCCACTCATTTAGGCGACGGTAGTCTTGTACTGGGCGTAGTCTCCTGTCCTTTTTCTTAATAAAGAAGAAGGGTGCTGCGTATGGACTCTTTGAGGGGCATATGTACCCTTTCTTTTGTTGCTCTTTGACGAATTCTAGTAGCGCCTTCTGTTCCTCTTGCGTAAGTTGATACACTTTGCCTGGTATCGAGGATGGTGCTTCTGGCTTCAACTCGATTGCGTGATCCCAGATACGCAGTTCAGGGAATCGTTGGGCGGCTTCTTCGCTGAAAACATGAGCGTGTCTCTGATACTTGGCTGGGATCTCGCCGCTTCCTTGGTGTGACCCTGCCTCCTCGGCTAGCTTCGACGCCAATGTCTGTCCTTTCCCTTTTGCTGCAGGGATGACAAGTTTGGCCATGTGAATGGACCCTTGTATGATCTTGGCTCGTCTTAAAGGTGCCTCACGACCTCGCGGGGTGGTTCTGCACTTTCCTATATGCATTTGGGTTGCCAACTTGGTCCAGAGAATAAGAGGCAACTGATCGCTTTCGAGCCATCCTCTCACCCAATCAATTTTTGGCTGCGTGGCTGCGAACCACGGGTATTCTAGGATGACCTTTTGTTCTCCCAGATCAGTAAGGAAGAATCGCAACCAGGTCCGCTGTCTCCCCATTTGCATTTCTAGGTCCATGTAATTCTCTATATCCCCGTTCTTGTTTCTCGTCCCATCTACGTTGTAGACTGGTCTGGGTCTTTCCAGTCGTTTGATGGGGAATCGCATTTCTTTTGCGTACTGCATGTTGATGAAGTTTTCGGTCGCTCCTGAGTCTAGGAGCGCTATTGTTTCGGCCCTCTTTTTGGATAGATGGATGAATAAACGTAGCTGCATAGATTTTCGTACAGAGAGATACATCCTATCTGATCCAGTTCTCCTAATCCAGGCCGCACGGATTAGGCCTCCGAAAAATTTCCTTCCTTCGCTCCGAGATGATTCATCAGTTCCTCCTGATCTTCAGACGAGAGTGTCTCAAGTTGTTGGTGGAGGTGATCCACCTTCAAGACTTTGGACTCGGTCTTGTTGTCTTCGGGCATCCAGTCGATAAGCTGGGCGGTGTGTTGAGACGGAACGTCTGCGCGGCTATGCCCAGACCGGACAGTCTCACGCTCAGGGGTTCGGTAGAACCAGCCCGGACATTACGAGGGGCACTTAATGCTCCAGGACAATTACGGACTTAGTGAGCACATGTCGGCACATGGACTGCATGGACACCCACGTACGTACGATACCCTAGAACAATGTGATTACGCCCTTATGGCCGATCTAAGCACTCTCTTTTGTTATCTGACTCGATTATTGTATGATCGAACTGTTTCAGATTGACACTTTACCTACTGTCTTTATGATCATGTAGTTACAATCACATACGGACCTTTTAGCACGGTTCTACGCTTACGCATACCCCTTCTGAGGGCTCAGGGTATGTGCGGACTCTTCGGACTCGTCCATATGTAGAATATTGTAATTATGCGATATAGTGGATGCCTGTACTCACCCCTTAAGGGCTTATGGACATATGTAGACCATAGGGACTATAAATACACCCTTGGGAGTGAGCAAGACGTCTCATCTCCTACAGAGTTCTTTCTCTGTGTGAACAACCCTCTTCAGCTGCACTTCATCATGGTGCGTGTATTTGCACGGTGCTGTTTGGTGGGGCAGGTGCGAGTAAAGTGTCCCTGTTGTCCACAAGTGAAACACGCACCCTGCGCTCCTCTTTGGACTCTGTGATTGTCCGTTCTTACGACGTTTCCTCTAGGTGGTCCCCCACCTCGTCCTCACCAGTTTCCTCGAGGTGCTCTGGTTTGGTCTACGTCCATGGGTACTGGTTGGTTGTTCCATGCCCTAGGTGCTGTGGTAGAGTTATAGGGGGTTTGTCCGAATCCTTGTCGCGGTGGTCGAGGGTTCTGTGGTTGCTGAGTGCGATACTGCCAGTTATTCTGGAATGGGGTGCGTCTGGCGTTGTTGTTGTTGGGGCGCGTGTACAGGGCATCGATGATCCGTTGCGAAGCGGTCACGTTAATAGCTTTGGCCTTCATTTGATCGTAGGTATTAACAGTCGTGTCTTCCAACACTTTCTGTCTGACACTATGCGGCAACCCTTGCAGAAATAGCTGCATGGTGTTCTGATCCATTGGGTTGTAACCAGCTTCATGTGCTATACTTTCGAAAGTAGAGATATACTCATCTATTTCTGGCCACCTCATTTTTAATTCTTGTAGCTTGATGCGTGCTTTCTGCACTTTTTGCAAATCGAGGAAGCGATTCTCGAAATTTTGCACAAACGTCGTCCATACTGCACGGGCGTCGTCTGCTGGTTGGAGCGTCCCCAGCCAATCTAGTTGTTGCTCCATCCATCGATTAACTTCCGTTCCCTTGATGCAAGTGAGGGCTATGGCCACTCGTTTGATAAAGGAGGCTAGCGACGGGACATTATGGTTAACAAGGAAATATGTGCGGAGTTCCTGTAGGAAACTCTCAGCTTTGGCTCGATCTCCTTCGAAGATTGTTGGTAGGGCTCCCATTGGTTTGTCGTCTGCTTGGATTGGCTGTTGTGGTTGTCCACCTCCTGGTGCACCTCCGCCTCCTCCTCCTGGTGGACCGCCTCCCGGAGGACCTCCGCCTCCGCTTGGTCCTCCACTTCCACCTCCCGTGGGTGGTCCTGTTCTTCCTCCTGCTTGGGTCGTAGTTACTGCTGTTGCTGCAGTTGACATGGTGGCTATGATGGTTGGTTCAGTTGTTAGTGATAGGTCTGTGAGAGCGGTGATGGCTGCCGATAAGTCGACAGGTGAGTTTCGAATTTGTTGGTCAAGGAGGTCTCCTTCTTCTTCGCTGTCGGATCCTTCGGCCCAATCTCTGATAGTGGGCACTTCTTCATACGTGTTTGCTGCTGCTCCTTCGTGTCGTCCGTTGTATTGATCAACACGTCGTGCTCTCTGGTCAAGAAATGGGGACTCTCCTTCATTCCCCCAGTTGAGGGTGTACCAATGTCTGTTATGCAGATGAACTGCCCTGATCTGTGTTCCTCCTACTCGGATCATGTATGCGTGAAAAGGAAAGGTTTGGTCTTCCCAGTAGACCACAGTGTTTTGCAATGCTCGTTCCCTGTCAATGGGAAGTTGTACATATTGTCTCTCTTCAGGGGCCGTGGTGGTGAAGAAGTCGAGTCTAATGTCACCGGCACAAGCAGTGACACTTAGACATCGTCAGTTTCCCTTGTTTCAGACGAAACCTTGGATAACTCAGCGGATGCCTCCACTACTGCTGGTGGGAAATAACTGTCGTAGCTGTTCAGCGACTCGTTGATAGTACTAGAACTAGAATTGATGTTTGGTGTGCCCGCGACTCAAGGGACACAGAGAAGGAAGCACAGTAAACTCAGGAAAGCAAAACAAGCCACGGCTTTCCTAGAGACAATGACAGAACAGTCACTACTCTTTGTTGGACAAGGAGACTCGACTTAGAGTCTCGTCTCTGCACGCGCATGTGTACAAATACTACTGGTACATGATGACTACTACTGCTTACTCGACCGTATTCCGGTCATCCAGCTAACTAGGGTGCTGACTGAGGGGTGACAAAGCCCACTGACATACGCTGACTACAAGTCCGACCTGTATTACCAACCCCAGGCCTAGACAGGCCTACCACGCCTGGGGGTCAAACACGATCCTTACATGCCATCAGCAGTTCTCTTGCCCCCATGCAAGCTGCTCTGTGACAGCCTGCAACTTGGAGGGAACACGTGCAGGTTCTTGCAATTCAGGTTGGGGTTTGCCTTGCCCATGATGTGCATCCACCTCAAATAGCTCTTGTACAGCAGCACTTTGACAGATGCAGAAGAGGACACAGCCTTAATGCCCTACCCAGCGAGTGGTCATGCGCAATGCAATACTTGGGCTTGAAGCCCTTGATGAACTCCCTGAATGTCTTCATTGTGTCAGCCAGATTGACCATCATGCCCCAGATCGCACAATCTCATCAGGCTCGTCCTCAGTCACCTGAACAGGTGCTGATAAGGGAGCAATGGATGATGGGGGGAGAGAGCCAATCCACATCTGAAGAAAGATTGAGATTGTTGTTGTTGTTGTCGGAATGGGGGTGGGCAGCACATGAATGCGTCAGTGTGAGGCTCAGAGATGAATGTATATCTCATTTGTTTTTGGGGGTTGCCAGTCTGGCAGGGCTCCTATGATGTGTGAATTTGTGAAGCCGGATGCACTCATTGGGAAGCAAAGATGAAGGACTTATGAAGGGAAGTCAAGAGGTTCAGAATCCAGATTGGCTGTCCAAATAGTGAAAGCAGCAGTAAATTGCTGCTCACAAGTGCAAGAGGGTCAGTATTGGCCACTCACAGGGTATGAGACTGAGACACAGGCATACCTTGGGCTCAGGGCAGGGGTGGCCCATTGTGACTCCATGACCTGTGATACTGCGGCTGAAGAGGTTGGGAGGGGTACCACATTCATTTTTTGCACAGTAGGTTCAGAAAGTGCCACAACTTGAGTGAGTTTGAGGTTCAATGGGGTCAGCGTTGGAGGTGGGAGAACCATGTGATGCATGGGGTAGTGTGAGGGCAAAGACAACAGCGGTGCTTGTACTGTTGCTGGCATGGGCGGCGGTGGTGGTGGTGCTGGTGGTGGTGCTGGTGGAGGCGGCAGCAGTGTTGATGCTGGTGTGGGCAGCGCTGTTGCTGGTGGACATGCACGTGGCAGCAGCGGTGCTTGTGCTCATGCTTGTATGGCTGCTGGTGCTGGTGGGGTGGCGCTGCTGGTGCTGCTGGTGGGGTGGACTTGCGTGGTGCTAGTGGGGTGCACTGCCAGTGCTGCTGGTGCTGGTGGACATGCACGGTGCTGCTGGTAGGGTGGTGGTGCTGCTGGTGCTGGTGGAGGTGCATGAGGCAGCAGCAGTGCTGGTGCCAGTGCAGCTGCTGATGCTGGTGCCAGTGGAGGTGCGTGTGGCAGCAGTGGTGCTCATGCTGGGGCTGGTGTGGTTGCTGATCATCAAGCTAAAGAACCAGAGTGAGTTTACCCAGATGGCATGAGCACACATTACCATCACCATCTGCATCTAGGATCAGGGTTAGCCCAGTTTGGGCACAGGAACCACACATGGTCAAGGCCAAGTGCAGGGCCAACTGACCCCCGCAAGAACGGTGACTGAGCTGGAGCGCACCACCCTAAGCATTGGGCCTGAGTGCCGATGTTGTTCAGCAGGATGGCATGCAGAAGGAAGGGGCCAGGGCCAGGGGGAGTATACCCAAGGAAGGGGCCAGAGGGAGGGTGAGACTTGACAGTGGAAGCTTGGGGCCATTGTTGAGGCCATTGTTGAGCATCAATGTCTTGAGCGCCTGAGCCATTTCTTGAGCGCTTGAGCCATTTCAAACTGTAGATATGGCCCAAAAAGGATACGATTGCCTAAAAAGAAGTGGCATCCAAAAAATCCAAATGAAGCTCTGAGCTGTGGCTCGAGCAGCTCACATCAGCTTGGCTCAGCTCGGCTTGTCCTATTTTGGCTGAGCTGCTCTGAGCTGAGCCAAGCCAAGCTGAGCTGAGCTGTGACAGCACTAACTGTAAAGTGATGGTCATGTACAGCCATATTACGGTACAAAATTTCACACGCATGGTCGTCCACCATGTTTCATGTCAACTGTGTTGATTGTTGGTCACAATGTCCCAACACACACTCCCTCCCAATACAATTTACTATCCAGCATTGGACCCACTGAACATTGGTTGTTCATCATGTTTGTACAATCTGGAATGGTGGATGTGTGCGTTAAGGTGACCTATCCCTTTTTTTTATAGATCTGCCTTGATATTCTGCAGCATAGACCTAAGCTAAAGATGCAGACACCTCAGGGCTATGCTAGCTACTGTGTATGTGCAACCACCCATGACCTACATGATCTATAACTGATCCAGCCTCCCATGACATCTTGGCAAGGTTGTCCTTGTCAGGACATCAGGAAAAGTGTTGGTACTTTTTTTATGTCTTTTTAAGACATAAAAGAGATATAAGACATAAAAGGACTAAAGACATCATGTACTATTTAGGCCCAGTTGGTTTACTTGGAATGTCATCTTTTACTTTTAAAGACATCAATAAGAACAGCATTCCTTTTTAAAGGACATATTGGCTTTAAAAAGATACACTTTCTATTAAAAGATGGCATGACATAAACCTGACAGCCAAACTTATGAAAGACAATTTGACTTCTATGACAGATGTTTTGACTTATAAAAGACAATCTGACTTTCAAAAGTCAACTACATCAGATGGAGCACTTTTAGGTACATAGTGGCAGGGCATGGATGGCATATAAATACAATTTGATAGTTGACCTATTTAAACAAGCTAGCTATGCAGGAATATCATCATATAATGGGTCCAGCAGCTCATCCTCACTACTAGTACCCGATCTGACCCCATTGCCCCCTGACCCAACTTCATTATCCATCTCATGGTTCTCCAAGGCAGTTGCGTAGATATCAATCCACTGCTGATATTGGAGGGCCTGAATCCTTTTCAGGAATACAGAAGCATGCTTGACTGCTGTCACTGTCCCTTTCTGTGACACCACATTGTAGTCACCCTAGTTTGCCTTCAAGAATGCACCAGGCTTTGAGTGAGGTGGATTAAAAGTGTCACAGAGTGGCTTGCAAAGGGGCAAGAGAACTGCTGATGGCACATGAGGATCGTGTTTGACCCCCAGGACTGGTAGACCAGTCTAGGCCTGGGGTTGGTAAGATACTGGTTGGACTTTTGGACTTTCCTAGTAGCTAGTATCCTAGGATAGTCAGCATGATTTGTAGTGCCTCAGTCAGCATCAGTAAGCGTCTCAGTCAGCAGGGAGTAATGCTCAGTCAGCTGGAGTTAGGCCCAGTGAACTAGAGTTCCCTGGATTCACAGAATAGTCAGTAGTGCCTTATCATGTAACAGTAGTATTTGTATGTGTGCACATGCAGAGATGAGACTCTAAGTCAAGTCTCCTTGTCCAATAGGAGTAGTGGCTATTGTTCCATTGTCTCTAGGAGAAGCCATGGCTTGTTTCCCTCTCCTGAGTTTCTTGTGCTTCATTCTCTGTGTGCCATGTGTCATTGGTACCCCAAATGTTCGCCCTAGTTCTAGTACAGTCAATGAGTTGCTTGGTAGTGGCAACAGTTACTTCCCACCTGCAGTAGTGGGCACATTGGCTGAGTCTTCAGCAATTTCTCTCAGTACTCGAAGTACTGACAATGTCTAAGTGTCACTGCTCTCACCAGTGACAAAAAGAGCCTTTTGTGGGGTACAAAAGAGCATGATGGACCTAAAAAGGAACTAGTAAACATTAAGAAAAACTATATATAAAGGGGTACATGCAGCTTGGATGGATATGATGAGTGCACCAACTGGCCGCTCATCTAGTCATAAATTGTCATCAATGTTTGCAGTTGCTAAGATATGCTGAAGAAATGTTTGTGCGACCAGGCATCCTTGAAATACCCCCTAAGAAATATGAGGTTAGCAAGCCACCACAGACATGTGTAATGAACCTGAAATCTATGGGTTGGCAGGCGCAGGGTGCAGCCAGGCAGGTGGATGCAGGGCAGGGTGCAGGGACTGGCAGGGGTGTGTGGGTCGGCAGGTGTGAGTGCAGAGAGGCACAGGCACAGGGCAGGGGGACGTGGACACAGGCAAGTTGCAAATGTGAGCATAAGAATAAAGTAAAAAAGTAAAAACTACTCACCAGACTCATTGCACAAGCAGGCAGGCAGGGGCAGCCACAACAGGCATGGCCAGGTGAGGTCAAGTGCAAGTCAGCAGGCATGAGTGCAGATGGGCATGGGCACAGGGATGTGAACACAGATGCAGGCACAGGGACATAGATGCGGGCACAGGGACATGGACACAGACATGGGCAGATTGGAAACATGAACACAAGAATAAAGTAAAAAAAGTAAAGACTACTCACCAGACTCATTGCGGAGGCAGGCAGGCAGGGGTGGCCACAACAGGTGTGGCTAGGTGTGGTTGGATGTGAGTCGGCAGGCAGGCGCAAGCACAGGAAACTAGGCAGAGCTTGGTGCAGCCAGGTGGGTGGAGGCATAGACAGGCACAGCCAGGCGCAAGCGGGTGTGGGCAAGAGGGAGAAAATATTGACTCACACACATGGCGCAGGTGGGTGAGCATGGTGGACACAGGCAGCAGGCACAGGTCTTGTTCGGGTTTGGAAGCACAACAAGTCTGTTCTACATGTGACATGGTGTTTCCATGCCATTTTGCGCCCACTCGCCTGGCTCCAGCTAGCTTTTTTTTCACAGTTGATTCCCATAGGCATGGCAGACTGACAGTTGGCTACTTTCCACATCAGATTATGTTATGTCACAGGCCCTGTAGTTTGGCTGAGCACAGCACTTGCCATAGGATAAGCCTTATCACAGCAAAACCCTTTTGATAAGTCATTTTATTCAATGTGAAAACAATAAAAATGAAACATATTACTTGCAGAAATGCAGTCACATGCATTTCCTGTGGCAGAAATTGCTAAGTCAAGTTGTTCATTAACCTTTATTATTTAGTACAACAGAGAAACTGATTTATTGAATGTTATGTATATATGTTGGATTTTACAAATATATGTTAGATTTACAGATATATGTTCAATTTCACAGTTGTATGTTCAATGCAGTGTTGTGCCAGTGATGACTTGCCTTGTTAGTCATTGGTCAATTGTTGTGACTAGTCACTAACTAGTCACCAACTATGAAAATGACTTGACTTTTTTCCAAATTTGGGATGGTTAGTCATCAATCCTTGAAGGAAGGCCTTACCCCCACACTCAGAACATGCCAGTCCGTGCTAACCAGGAGTGTGTGCACATCTCCTCTTCCCTCCTCCTCCTTCATCTTCCACACCCCCACACCCTCACTGCTCTCAAATAGGGAATGGCACAGGTACACCCACGGGTATCTGAACCCTGACCCTAACCTGCCATTACCTGTACCCTCAAGCATGGGTATGGGTTCACTGCAGGTTACATAGGGTATACCCCTTGCAACATGCAACCAGGCTGGCACTTGCCTGCACATACCTGCATGCTCACACATTCACATTTCTGCCCATGCGTCTACACCTACACCTGCCTGCACCTGCCTGCCTGCCTATCTGCCCATGCTTGCCTTGCCCACCCATGCTTTCCCACCCATGCCCGCCTGCCTGTACCTTCCCATGCTTGTAAGGTATGCCCCAGATCCATGCTTGGATCCTCATCACCATGCTAACCTCATGTTCACCACCCCTTCTCACCTCTCGTTCACTGCCACGCTTGCCTCCTACATCTCCCCCTCAACTACTGGCACAATATACTGCCTGTTCCCATCTGTCCACACTTTCCCACCCATGCCTGCCTGCCCACCTGCACCTGCCTGCATCTGTGCACACTTTCCCCCTCATGCCTGCCTGCCAGCCCCTGCCTGCATGCACCTGACTGTTAGAATTTGTGAGGGTACAGCACATGGTACAGTCAATCTGCCAATGGGCAGCTGCATGATCCCTATCTCATTTACCTCTTTCTTTACTTCCATGTGCTGCTTACTTATTAACTAAATGGAATGTAGGTAGTATAAAAAGGCCTCAGAAAGGCCCCATAAAAATCTACAACCTGCCAACACTCACCTGTTCCTGCCTGCCTGCACCTGCCCGCATGCACCTGCACCTGCCTGCCTGCACCTGCGAGGTTACCTGGTTACCTCAAGGGTACCCAGGTACTTAAGTGCCTCCACATCTCAGTCATCTGTAACCATAATATGGCTGTATCCATACCTGTACTGTACTGTCAGAGGGGAGAGATACTGAACATACAGACAGTATATGGTCTGCCATATACTGTCCGCTACCATACATTATATGGCTGTGGCCATAATACGGACGGTGTGCAGCCCCAATTTGGACACGTCAGGTGAACAAGATTGACCTTACCATTGACAATATGTCTAAGGCTGTTCTAATGTTGCACTAGCTTAGGACACTTTTTTCATATGTAGAATATATGATATAATGCTTTATTATACAATCTGCAGTTGTGTGAATGCATCCACAAGTGACTTTTTCCATATTGGGCAAAGTCAAGTCATTTGAAAGTCACTGACTGCCTTGGTCAGCAACTTTTGATGACTTTGATGAGTAGTCACTGACTGGCACAACACTGGTTCAATGTTACAAATATATGTTCAATTTTACAAATATACTTAGGATATGTTAGGTTTTGACTATTTTTCTTTAGTTTGCTAAATTTTAGGTTAGATTTGGAGAATGTTGAGAAATTTGCAAATAAGGTTTTTCCTGATGTATGTTGCAGAAAGTCATTCTATACTCAAAAAAGTCATTCTATGCTCAAAAAAGTCATTCTATGCTTAAAATAAGTCATTCTATGCTTTAACAAAGTCATAATAGTTGGGAGAAAAAGTACATGTAATTTTATAAAAGATAAAGTATGGAAAGGACAAAGAAAGACACATTTGAAAAGACAAAGTACGAAAAGGCACAAATAAGACAATTTCAAAAAGACAAAGTACTGACACTTTTCCTGATGGAATGTAAGAACAGCACTCAGATCAGAATGGAACAGCCTCAGCCACATGTCTGACATGTCCTGTTATTGTTTTTTTTCCTTGGCCACTCCTCCTGCATCTTGCCTATCTCCCCCTCAAGCACCAGCACTATATATCTATGAAGTAATCATATCTCTTCTCACCCTCACAGCCCCTCACCCTTCCTTTTCCATCCTCATCCTTTTCTCTTACTTTAAGCAATAATGATCAACACTAGTTGTGACTGCATGGCACTGGTACACTTCCCCATTTTCTTCATTTTTTACTGACAAATTTCCCTACAAATTTCCTATACAATAACAAGATATACATACACTGCTCTTGCAATACCTCTGGACTCAGTAAGGACTCATGTATTTAAGCCACCTCCTCTCTTGAGGATAGTAATATTACTGTCTGTAACTGGCCTTGGGTGGACATTCAACTGTCTGCACCCATGTAAGTTCTGCAATGGGCAAATGTGTGAGCATTCCTCTTGTACTACTATCACATGTGACCCTAGCTTGTATGGGTCAGCTTTTTTGGTATTCCCTTTGTCCCCCTCTTGATTCCCCCTTTGTGCTATTAATGGACTATCCCTTGTTCCATATATCGCTGTTGTCACTGCCAGGAGCATTGGCAAGTAACACTAGATGTGATAGATATTGAAGTAGGAAGCTAAGTGCTCTTAAGTGACTTAGAAGACTTGTAGAGAAGGGTTACCACCTTGAAGTGTGTCTCAAAGGCCACCCAGGAGTACTGGGCAAGAACAATGCTGGAATTGAGACAGGAGACTTAACCTACTGTCCTAGAGACAATAAGCAGACCACTTTTATGCAACTTCATCAGTGCTACTCCACTATGATATCACACAGGGACTAGACTCTTGGAACTGGGACTATCACATGCACAACCACTCCACAATGATGCTGTCACAGGGTGGCTTGCACAGGGGCAAGAGAACCACTGATGGCATGTAGAAAGCGCAATTGACCCCCAGGTGTGGTAGGCCTGTCTGGGCCTGGGGATTAGCGATACAGGTTGGACTTCATAGTCAGCATTGTAGTCAGTGTCCTGGGTTCTTCGTAAGCACAGTAGTAAGCTGAATGGCTGGAACATGGCTGGGTTCCAAGTAGTAGTGACGTCTTCAATTGTACAGTAGTATAAATGCACGTGCACACATTGAGATGAGACTCTAAGTCAAGTCTCCTGTCAATAGGAGTAGTGACTTGTTCTATCATCTCTAAGGAGCAGCCGTGGCTTGTTCCGCTCTCCTCTGCATCTTTTGCACTCTTCTCTATATATCACGACAGCTACCAGAAAGGCCAGGAGTGCCTTCAGACTCTAGCACTATCAACAAGTCACTTGAGAGTGAGTCAAGCTATTTCTTGCCAGCTGTAATAGAGGCATCCACTGAGTCTCTGTCTGCAACCTTCAGTAATCCACATACTGACGAGGTCTAACCTGTCACTGCCATCACCATGACAGATGCATACATGGCTGGTTCTTGAACTTACAGGAGTGCAATGCCTTACCATCTCTCCATGCTGGTTACATCACCCTCCTCCTAGACCTAGATGTCCTTGTCTTTAGTAAGGGGAGAGGCATCACTTGCCTTTCTCTTCCTGTCTCCAACCACTCCTTCACCCCAGCTGCCCTGAGAAGTGACTGTACTCAAGGTGCTTAACTTTGGCTAGGAGGTGCACCACTGCCAAGCATTCCTCAGACCACTCCCTAGCTCTTTGAGTGGACTTGAGATTTGCTTGGAGGAGCTGGATCTTGCTAGTGGTGATTTGGATGTCTTTGTCATAGCACCTGTAGCATTTGAGCTCAGCTATGAGCTCCCAGTCATTGAGGTTGTTGACAGCATCTTCCAGAACAGAGTAGACCTCCGTCAGCCCCCAAAGCTTATGGCAGAGCCAGGTAGGGAGGGGCTCCAGCAGCTGGTCAGAGGAATAGTCTGGGGAGGTGTAGAGTTTGATGACATGGGCATCTTGCTTGCCCTGAGCATGGGAGTGGATCCTGGTGATGCACCGATCCAGGAGCTGGCATATGAAGCAGGCAATGTTTTTTTTTTTTTTTTTCATCCATTACCATGTGTCTTGAGGTACAGAACCCCATGTAGCACTTGCTTTACAATATATACTACTTTATTCCTACTTTGTATGTGTTGCCTGATGAGGAACTCCTCCTTTGACCTAGGTCAATGTTGTGTAGTGTGAGACATAAGGGGGTGTCAAGCATGTCGTGTGGTGAGGGTGTTGACATACCAGGGGGTGGTTGGGAGCTGGCCACCTGTGTTTTGTCCAGCCCTTGACTGTTGGTAGTGCGCACACTGGTTGGTTAGGTGTTTGCTTCCACCACTATAAGGAGGGTAGATGTGTGGTGTTCGGAGCTAGTGGATTGAGGTTATGTCATGTTTTAGGGGGGATGGGGGGTGGGGGGGGGGGTGCATGCTCAGCTTGGTGCTTTGCCATGTTGTGTTACTCTGGTGTCGAAGTGATGGCTGGCATGGATGAAGTTTGCCAGTGGCAGGGCAGTGTCCATATCTCCCAGAAGATTCTCTAATGTTAATTCTTTGTTCCTCTTTCTCAATCTTCCCTCCAAAGTCCAACATTCATGTGCATAGCCTGGGCAATGCAGCAGATAGTGTTCTACTGTTTTGGAGCCATTTCCACATGAGGGGCATCTCGGGCTGTGTATCTTGTTTATTTTTGCTAGGTATTTGTTGAGCAGGATGTGCACTAGCCAGAGCTGTGTTATCAGGCTGGCCGATCTGCATGAAATATTAGTGCTGCTGATTGCTCTGAGGAACTGAACTGAGGGTGTCTGTTTGTCTATCTTGAGGGTGGCCTGGCCCCTATCCAAACTTCTCCATTTGTCCAACCATCTTGCTTTGAGCTCCATGTTGAATTTTTGCTTGATTCCTGATGGGTTTATGGCTAGCAAGTGTCTGAGGTAGCATGGTAGGAGCATCTTGTCCAAGGTTAGGCCCCTCGCTGCCCTCTTTGCCTCCTCATCTGCTTTCTCATTGCCTAGGATACCTATGTGTCCTGCTGTCCATCAAAGCATGATTGGGTACTTCTTCCTCCCTTTGCATTTCTGTATTATGTTAGCTTGACGAATAGCCTCCCTCATGATGCTGTGAGTGGGACCTCTCAGGTCTGATTTGAATGCACTCAGGGCTGCTTGATTGTTGACTCTGACCATGATGGGGACACAGGACAATTTTTTGGTTTTGATCAGGTGTATTGCTAATAGGATGCCAATTAGCTCTGCCTCGTGTACTGTGCGCTCACCTTCTGATCCTAGGTGGTAGTGGAGGGTGTGATCTGGGCTCCCTGCTCATGTTAGCATTGCTGCTGTACCTACCTTACCCTCCATTGCAGATCAATCCACATACACCTGGATCGTCTCTTCTGCTGCTTTCACTGCCTCTGCTGACTCTTCCTTGCTTACTGGGATGCTTAGGGTGAAGGGTTTCTTACCTCTTCATGCTGGGTTGCATGGTTTGGTTGGGACCTTCTCCACTTGCCTTGGGTTGTGGGGGAAGTCCTTGAAGAGGCAGTGCAGGGGTGAGCGGTGGCACTTCACTGGATGGCCACTGCATTTTGCAACTGGCTTGCTTAGGGGATGCTCTGCAGGGACCAAGGCTAGGCAAGCTGCTGTGTTGGACCTCCATTTCTCTATCGTGTGCCTGATGGGTGGTAAATAGGCACAGGTGTCCAGTGCATCCGTGGGGGAGGTCCTGAGGGTGCCCATGATTGTGATTGCCCCACTTCTCTGAATGCTGATTAGCTTCACCATTACCTTAGCTGAGCCTGGGTCCTTTGGTCCTGGGTGGTCTACATGCGAGGGGCTGCACCAAATGTCAGTGCAGTATAGTATCCTAGGCATTGCTACACCTATGTATAGTTGCCTTGCATATTTGGGGGTGACCCCCCAGGATGGCCTTGTGATCCTTCTGAATTGTGCTGCCCATTTGGTGCCTTTCCCCACAGCATAGCTGTGCTGCACCTTCCAGTCCAGGTGTTGGTCAATCATTATACCTAGGTATTTGGTGGACTCAATTGGCTTGATGTCTTTGCCTGGGAGTGTGAGGGTGGGGTGGATGCCCAGTTTGCTTCTGTGTGTGAAGTCAATTAGTGCCAGCTTTGAGAGTTCTAATGGGGAATTATGTGTGATGGACCACTGGCTAACTCCTCCTTCTCTTGTCATTATTTCCGCTAGCATTTGGTGCATTGTGTTGAAGTCTCTCGCCAGAGCCATTATTAAGGCATCATCTATGTATGCAATTGCTGCCTCGGCCTGACACACGGGGATGTCCAATAGATCCACATTGTAGTACTGGTATAGGACCATCAATAGGGGGTCGCCTTGGCCTATCCTGTTGCTTATATTTATGGCTTCTGACTTGAAATTGTCGAATTTCAGGTGCATAGTTCTATCTTCAAGCATCTTTGCAACAAAGTCAGCAAACTTCTTAGGCACTTTCCTTTTCCATAAGTTGTGTACCAGCCGCTCTGGCACTGCATTTGGGAATGCACCCTCCACATCCAGGAACAGGATGGAGGCTATGTTGCCCTTTCACCATTCTCCTTTGATAGTGTATGCTAGTAGATGTACTATGTCCAAGGTTGAACACCCTGGACACCCTCCAAAATGATGGGCTGGGAGTAATTGGTATTTCTCACTATAGTATGTTACCTGGTCTGCTACCATGGCTGTGAGCACTTTCCACATAGTGCAGAGCAACGCTATGGGCCTGTAGGCCTTGGGGATGTTGTAGCATGGCTTCCTGGGTTTGTGGAGGACTATAGTGGTGAAACTTTTCCATGGCTTGTATTGCAGCCCCTTGTCCATGATTGTCACCGCCAAGGGTTTGACAGCAACAATAGACACACTAAGTCAACAAGCTAGGACTCAAAGTGTCCTAGAAGACTTATAGAGAGGAAGTCAACCTGCAAGTCGACGTCGATGCCTGGGTTACCGCTTGCTGAGCTCCGACTCAGTAGCCACCCGCAATGAAGTAGAACACTGCTAGTATTGAGACAAGAGACTCAACTTGCCTCTACCAGGCGTAATGAGTCCCCTATTTATAGTACATAGTACTTGAGGGCAGGCCTAGGGCCTGAAGGGGCAGCGCTACCTATTTATACTCGAAACACGAAGGAGAACAATAGCGACCAATGGCAAAGGTCACTCAAGAAATCACAGGCTGATCGACATGAAACGGGGCACAGACATGAAACGGGGTCACAATACTCTAGTTGGCCAGTTCCACAACTTACAGGGGTGCGATGGTGTTGAACCATCACCCCAGGCTGGTTACACCACTCCCTCACTAGACAGGATGCCCTCATCCTGTTTTCCTCCATGCTGATCGTCTACCCAGCTGCAGCCGGAACCACTCAACTCCCACTTGTGGGACCTTTTTCCCCGCCCTGGCTGCGACGAGTCGATCTTCGGAGGCCTGTTTGGCGGCCTCAGACGCTGCCAGATTCGCTTGAGCCAGGCGTAGCTCAGCGTGCAGCATGTCGACCTCGCGATCCAGGACTCGGTATCGCGTAACCTCGGCGAGGAGAGGCCAGTCATCCAGGTTAATGATGGCCTCCCGGAGTGGGTGGTAGTCGATTTTGGTTCCCCAGAGACGGGCGCGGAACCATGCCGGGAGTGGCGACAGAGGGAAGTCGTCAAATTCAGGGCAGGCATAGAGATCGATGATTTGGGCGTCGTGGTCACCCATCGCGTTGGCCGCCAGCCCAGCCACCCATCCGTCATCCAGTTGCTTGATGAAAACGGCGGGTTTCTCGCCGTCCGGGGTGGTGATGGTGAACTCTGGGAGTCTCCCCTTGTTTTTGACATACCCATCAGGGCACAGCAGGGGCTCCCCGTTGATTTGCTGGATCTGCGCCTTAAGCTCGCGGTTGTCCTTATTGACCTCTTCGAATTGTCTTTTGAGGCATCTTGCCTCATCCTGGAAGAGGGCCTCGCGCTGTTGGAGGGTGGAGGCGAGACCTGAGGCCAGCTGTCGAAGCTGGATTGGCCCCAGGTCCTCGTATCCATCAAGGACAGATCGGACATTCCGGGAGAGAGAGGGCCTTCCCAGAAGGCGTTGGTCTCCAGGTCGGGGAAGGCGCCAGGGAGACGGATGGAGTGGGAGGCAGGCATGGTAGAGGGGCATTTGGCACCGGTCGTCACAGTGGGAGGTCTGTTAATCGCCTCGACCTCAATGTATGAAGAAGGGGGTGGAACTGGGACTGGAGCGGGAGAGGACATGGCGAAGCAATGATGTTCTTGGGAGTGGAAGACGTGTGGACTAATACTTTTGCCGGGGGTTTCTGCTTCCCTTTTATACCTTTCAAGGGCCGGCATTTGTGATACTCCCGAAGGAGATCCAGGGCGTACACCTGGTCAGCTGGTTCCCAGGTGTTGTCACTTTCAGGGTAGCCCTGCCACTTTATGAGATACTGGAGCTTCTTTGATCGCCCTTGATGGCGATGGTTTCTGATTTGCTCCACTTTGTATTGTTCTTCACCGTCAATCAGATCAGGGGGAGGCCTAGCATAATTGGGCCCGTGGGTGTCTGTTTCCCTATATGGGGTAAGAAGGGAGGCGTGGAATACTGGGTGGATCATCCATGAGGCAGGGAGTTGGAGCAGGAATGCAACCAGGGATACTTCTTTGAGGACTTTGAAAGGGCCATATCTCTTTGGGTTTAACTTGGACCCTTGATGCCGGAGCGTCAGGTGGGTCCCTTCCAGCCACATGTGGTCCCCGGCTTTGTATTGTCCCGGTGGTGTTTTGGCCGCCTTTCTATTGATGGCCTCAATTGCCTGCTCTCATGCTTCTTCCATTCGCCTCGTTCGTTGCTCAACCGCTTCATTGTTGGTCCGGATTCCCAGATCTCCGGGCCCCAGTGTCGGTTCATAGCCAATGAGGATTTGATTGGGCGATAGCCTGGTGGTGCTGTTTTTCCAGTTATTGTGTACTGCCGTTGCGACTGCGACCCATTCTGTCCAATCATCTGGTTGCCCACTCGTCACCAGTTGCAGGTATTGTTCTATCCATTGATTCTTTCATTCAGACAATCCATCGGTTTGAGGATGGGCTGTGGTGGATAGGTTTTGTTGTATCCCGAGCCTTTTTATGAGTGCTTTTCCGAAGCTTGACGTGAATCGCGGGTCCCTATCACTGATGATCTTCTTTGGTAGTCCATACCACGGGTAGAGGTGGTCCAGGTAGAGTTGGGCGATTCCTGGTCCTGTAATGCTTGTGGAGCAGGGAAGAAACAGGGCGGTGCGAGAACATCCATGGTCTACGATGGTGAGGATTGTGTCCAGTCCTCATTTTGGTGGTAGTCCGGTGATCAGGTCCATGGCTATGGTTTCGAAGGGCAGTGTGCCCGGCGTAGAGGGGATTTGATAAAGGGGAACATGAGGCCAGTGTGTCAGTATTTTGGCTTGCTGGCATGTTGCGCATCCTCTAACATAGTCTGCGATCCATTCTTTCATTCCTGGCCACCAGTACCATTCTTGCACCTTCCATAGGGTTTCGTCTCTTCCTGGGTGGCCAGATGTGGGGGTGTCATGGGCATTTCTGACGATGGCTCGTCTGAGTTCTTTGAGGTTTGGCATGATAGTCTTTCCTTGAATCGTTTGTGCTGCTCGGATCTTGTGGGATGGGATGATTGTGACGTTTTTATTGTCATCTTCACCATGGTCCACATTTGCTGGTCTTGACAGCGCATCTGCCACACTGTTCGTTTTTCCTGGGATGTATTCCAGGATGTAGTCGTATTCTTGGAGGTCGGCATGCCATCGGGCGGTTCGTCGATTTAGGTTCCTTGGCAACTTCCAATATTGGAGGTTGGCGTGGTTGGTGTGGATTATGAATGGTTGTTTTGTCCATCCTAAGTAGTGCCTCCAGTGGGCGAGTGCTTTCATGATGGCTAACAGTTCTCGTTCGTAGATGTCGTAGTTTCGTTCTGTGGGTGTGAATGTCGCCGAGTAGTACGCCACTGGGTGTAGCACGGGTTTGTGTCGTTGGGCCAATGTTGGTGTGAGGTTGTGCTGTCCCTCCTGCGAGAGTACGGCGCCTACGCCATATGCTGATGCGTCAATGTGGAGTGTGAACTGTTTCTCGACATCTGGTTGGATCAGCACCAGGCTGCCACACATTCTGGTTTTTAGTTCTTCGAACGCCCTCATTTGCGTTTCTCCCCAGTGCCACGGTGTGGTCTTCTTCATTAGTTCTAGTAGGGGTCGTGCGATTTTTGAGTAGTTTGGGACGAAGTAGCAGTAATAGCCCGTGAACCCCAGGAACTCCTGACTTCGGTGGGGCTTTTTGGTGGTGACCAATCTGCGATTCCCTGCAACTTCTTAGGGCTCATTCTGAGGTGCCCTTTTCCTACGATGACTCCTAGGTATTCGATCTCCTCTTTCTTGAATTGGCACTTTTTGGGTTTGAGGTAGAGATCATTTTGCTCTAGCTTGTCCAGCATTCGGTGGACGTATTCTCGGTGTCTAGCCGTGTGTTGTTCTTCCGTTTCATGGGGTAGTTTGGCTGTATGAAGGCGATATCGTCCATGTAGACAGAAAGCCAGCCTTCTCCTACTTCTTGTCGGAATATGGCATTCATCATCATTGGAAGGTTGCCGGAGAGTTGGTGAGGCCGAAGAACATGACCGTAGGTTCAAATAATCCCTCGTGTGTGAGGAAGGCGGCTTTCCACTCGTCTCCTTCTTGATTCTGATGTTGTTGTATCCCCATCGTACGTCTACTACTGTGAATTTGGTACATCCGCTGAGTCATCTACGACTTGTGGGATGAGAGGTGAGACGTTCCTGTTTCTCTTTGTCCACTTGTTGACAGGCCGGTAATCCTGTACCGGTCTTAACTTCCCGTCCTTCTTCTTCACAAAGAAGAAGTTGGCCGCATATGGCATTTTGATACGCGAATGGTTCCCCTCTTCAGATGTTCTTGGACAAACTTGTGCATTTCAGCTTTTTCTTCCTGTGTGAGGGGTAGTAGTCGTCCTGGCATGGTGTCAGGTGCTCCTGGTAGCAGTTCGATGGCGTGGTCCCATATGGTTGAGCTGGGCATTTGTTGCGATTCTTCCTCACTGAAGACTTTCCTATGACGTCTATATTCAGTTGGTATAGCGTTGTTTAGGTCTGGGTTGTCGTGACACCTCCTATCGTCACCCTTCCTAGGAGGTATGTGTCGGTTCTCTTCCTGACGGTCGTGGTACATTCTGGGTCGGGGTATGTATTTTGCCTTTGCGGCATTCGGGCTGAGAGGACGATGGGGAGGTGGGTGAAATCGATCCATCCTCTTTTCCAGTCAATCTTTGGTTGGACAGAAGCAAACCATGGATACCCGAAGATGCCTTGTGGTCCCCTAGTCGGAGAGGAAAACCTCTGGTTTGTAGTCTGCGTTCCCGTCTTGAACTGTAGATCGGTATAATATTTGAGTGCTCCGCTTTTATTTTCTGTCCCGTCGACATTGAACAGCGGTCTTGGATTCACTAGTCGTTTGATGGGGAGCCGTAGCCACCTGGCGTAGTCTAGGCTCATGAAATTTTCGGTAGCCCCTGAATCTATGAGGGCTACTCCTTCGGCTCTTTTTGCGATCGATCGTGCATAGAAGCGAACTGTCATGGATTTCCTTGCTGATATATACATGTTCTCGCTATGGATCGCCTAAGCAGGGCCGATCTGATTAGGCAGAGGGAAAATCCTGTGCACTCCCATCTCTTTGGCCAGTTTGATCTGGTCGTCGAGGGACATTCCCTCTAGCTGTGCTCACATGGTGCCACCGAGGTTCCTCCGATGGCTCTGCCATTTGATAGTCTTGATCTTCCTCTTCTTGGAAGTCGATGAGATTGGCCTGTCTGGGGCCTTGTCTGTATGGGTTTCTTGGTTGTTGCCGCCTTTCTGGGCAATTACGGGCGAAATGCCCTTCTCTTCCGCAGTTGAAGCATCACATTGCTTTGTATCCTGGGGCTGACACGTTCCCCTTGCGGGAGGTCCGGTCCTTTGTCTCCAGTTCCCTCGTCCTCTCCAGTTGTTAGGGGTGCGACCTCTAGACAGGTCCATCGGCACGGGGTGTTGTTCATGGACGTGGTGCATTTGTCGAGTTGTATTGGGGGCGGTTCCCCTGATTATATCTGGGTTGCCAGTTCCTTTGTTGGAATGGCGGTGGTCTGGGTGGATTGTTGAACCATTGGAACGGCGACTGCGCTCCCAAGGTCTTCTTCAGGATACCATCTATGATGGTTTTCCCTTGCGCGATGGTCTTGACCTTCTCTTTGAGGTCATGGTAATTGAGGGGGATTGGTGGTTTGAGCGTGTCGTGTAGGAGCGAGCCGGGATTCCCTGGAGGAAATGTTATAGTTTCCTCGTTTCCCAGTGTGTATCCGGCCTTTCTTGCCAGGCTTTCAAACCTGGTGATGTACTCGTCGTAGTCGGACCCCTTCATCCGACAGTCCCTGATTTATTCCTGGCCGTTGGGCTGCCTGGGTGTCCTGGAACTGTTGGCTAAACTCCAAGAGGAATTGGTCCCAGAGTGCTGGGATGTTGTCTTGGGGCATGTGTAATCTGTCGATCCATTCGCCCATATCCCTGACCCATTGGGCCGTATTTTCGCCTTTTATGAGGGTGAGGGTGAAGGCATTTTCTTGAACGGGGAGTTGTATCCTGCCACATCTGCATTTAGGCGCAGGTATCCTTTCACTTCTTCGATGAAGTGTCTGCTTTCGATCTGTCTCCCATGAAGACTTGTGGAAGTGCTCCCATGGTTTTTACATCGGCGGCTGCTGCCACCGGTACTTGCGGTGCGTTCGGGTCTGGTCCTGGTGGCCCTCCAGGTCCCCCAGGTCCTCCAGGTCCTCCAGGCCCTCCTGGTCCTCTGCCAGACCTCCTGGGGGCCCTGCCCTTCTAAGGACCTGTCTGAGGACATTCTGGATATGTTGTGGTGCGCTTTGGGTGGTTGTGGACGGTTGGGCGGCCACGGCTGTGGCTGTAGTGGTTTGGGTGGACATGGTCTGTGAGATGCTGGGGATTCTAGCCCCGCTGGTATGGCGTCGGTGGGTAGTCCTTGTAATGGAGTGAGGGTCTGATGGGGAATGCTGGTGCTTTTTCTTCTACTGGTGTGATCTTGATCTTGTTGAAGGCGTCGTCGATTTCTTTGACTGCTTCGTCTGACTCGGTATCTGAGACAACCTCAGGCTCTTCTAGCTCTTCGTCGAGAAGCTCGTCAGCTTCTGATCCTTCTGTGTCGTATTCGTGTAGCTGTGGGACTGCGCTCCTAGAGTGTATTGTCCTCTGTCCCAATGGACTTCTTTCCACCTGTTGTCGTGAATGCACACCAGCTTTGGATTGGTCGGCACTTTGCCTCTTGCTGTAACGATAATCTGTACGTCCCGATCTGTGGGATTGGCTGGGTGTTCTTTAGAGATGTATCGAACTCTGTGGTTCCTTCTGCCTCCAACAGCGTCTACCCAGTCGAGGGTCGTGGTCTGCAGTGTCCCTTCTGAACTGCTAGCCGTATTGAAAGAAAGTTGAGTCTAATGTCACCGCCAAGGGTTTGACAGCAACAATAGACACACTAAGTCGACAAGCTAGGACTCGAAGTGTCCTAGAAGACTTATAGAGAGGAAGTCGACCTGCAAGTCGATGTCGATGCCTGGGTTACCGCTTGCTGAGCTCCGACTCAGTAGCCACCCGCAATGAAGTAGAACACTGCTAGTATTGAGACAAGAGACTCAACTTGCCTCTACCAGGCGTAATGAGTCCCCTATTTATAGTACATAGTACTTGAGGGCAGGCCTAGGGCCTGAAGGGGCAGTGCTACCTATTTATACTGAAACACGAAGAGAACAATAGCGACCAATAGCAAAGGTCACTCAAGAAATCACAGGCTGATCGACATGAAATGGGGCACAGACATGAAATGGGGTCACAATACTCTAGTTGGCCGGTTCCACAACTTACAGGGGTGTGATGGTGTTGAACCATCACCCCAGGCCGGTTACAATGATAGCCTTGTAGATGTGGTATAATCTGTTGATTACGAGGTCAGCACATTAGGTTAGTACAATGTTGGGTATACCGTCTGGCCCTGGGGCCTTATAAGGCTTAAGTTTGCAGAGCTGGCATGAGATCTGTTCTTTCATGATTTGATCCACTTTGCAGCTTGCCTTTGGGTAGGCATAGTTCTCTGGGATCCCCACGTTCACTGGTTTGGGTGGGAAGAATGCCTTTGCAAGTACCTGTGATTTCTCTGTGTTAGTGGTAGCCAGCTTGTCTTCATTACCTTGTTTGTATTTCAGGACTGGTATCCTTGCTCTTGCACTGTCTGACACTGGGATGGAGATGGATTTCTGGACCTTCCAGATGTCTGGGTCCATGGCACTTTCAAGCCAGTCCCACCAGTGCATCTGCTTGGTGTCTTCAAGGGTCTGCTCATATAGTTTTACAGCCTCCTTGTGCTCCCTGTGAATTTGGTGCTCTGGGTCAGCTCTGCACTTGTATGCATGCCTACCTAGGATATTTATCTTGCACTGCAGTTGAGTGAGTTCCTTGGTCCACCAGTGTTTCGATTTGGAGCAGATTTCTGATTTTGGTATCTCTTTCTCTATTGCTGCATGTAGCACCAGTATGAGTTCCCCACAGCTTTGGTTCAGTTATTCTTGTGAGGTGATGATCTGTGGCCGTTCCTGTTATGGACTGCCAGACTATTTTTGCTTACATCATTTTTAACTATATATAGTAATCACTTTCTCATGGACTGGCAGGGAGCCCCTTCCACATCAATCCCTATACATTACCATACCTCTATTATGCTTCACTGCCCTCCACTTTATGTCATGTCGCCTTGGCTCGTTACTAATACTTTCAGACTAATATGCTGCTGTGTTTTGTAGTCTCACAGCCTCATGATGCCACTTAAATGTGTCATCTAGCCTCTTAGTCATATAGGCTTAGTAGAATGCCATCTGAATGCATCATCACTTACTTAGTCATACATGCTTACTATCCTGTAGTCATATATGCTTAGTACAATGCCTTAGAGATGCATCATCCCTTTACTTAGTCATATGTACTTACTGTACAGTAGCCACAGGGCCTATAAAAGCCCCCCAAAGTGAGACTCAAGCCTTAAGCTTAGTCTCTTGTATAATACAGGACTTCTAGTTCATCCCTTGTGAACTTAAAGCTTAAGAACCATCAGAACTACCCTTTTGCACCTTAGAACATACCCTAAGGCCTGCTAAATCAACTTAGAGCTGCATTTGCTCTTCACTTGAAACTCCGAACAACTCAGACAGAAAGATGCTGTCTTTCCCACCCAGAACCTGAACCCAAAGGCTGCTAGTAACGGAACTCTAACCATCTATACAAAGGCCACTAGTAAAGGAACTCTAGTCATCTATATGAACAAGTCGCATACTATGACACACCAGTAGCAACCAGGAGCCGCTCCTATAAGACACCAGAACCCCTTCCATTCACAACCTTAGTGTGAACACCAATGAACTAAGTGCAATACAAGACGTCATTGCACCTCCAGACATCACTTCCTAGAGTGATAACAGAACAGCCAGTGCCACTACATGCCATTCAGAACCCACAACCATACAAGTTCTAAGGACAGAACTCCGAAACTTGAACCATACCAGAAACCAGACTTGGACAAGGCATCCAAACTCCAAACCAAACCAAACCAAACTCGAACCCTCACACTAAGACACATGACATCCTAGCATGACATATTTTGTGTTTCTGAATATTATCAGTTAGATCAGTCTAGATCAAAGAGGGGATCACTCACAATCTCCTTATCAGTCACCCCATAGTGCACCCAGTCCTCTATCAACTCCCACATGGAAGCCTGGATCCAGATGTATTTCAGGTTATCTTTACTGGTGGGGTGGATGTGATTGGGAATGTATTTACCCAATACAGTGTTGGTGTAAGGATATGTCTTGATCTGGACAATGCAGGGGCACCCGCCCTTGATCTGCTTACTGTTGATCTTTCTTTCACACTGTGTCTTTTTCATGTATGATGTTTTCCCACTGGTTCCGTTACATGTGCAACGGAATGTCTCGCATGTTGAATAGACTTGTTGTCCTTTGGATCTTCGGGTCTTAGATAATTGAATCTCAACTCCAATCGCGGCTTGCTCATGTGTAAGCCATTTATTGAAGTCAGCCCTGGATTCCCATTCCAGGTTATAGCCATGTTTCCGATCATATGTGATGCTTCCCATTCCAGATAAGGTGGCAGGATCCATGTGCTCAGGGCCGGCATCATCCGGCACAGTGGGAACATCAGAAGAAGGCATAGGAGAGGGCATGGGCAACAGCAATGACATTGGGGAAGACATGGGGGGCTGAAGAGATGTGTTTCAATGGGTCTTAATGCATTTCCCCACATGCACACTGCTCATCCACAATCTGTACATTGCGACAGATTTTTTTGAATAATTAATATATTTAAATCTAATTATTTTATACCGAAAATGTAACTACACTTGTGCCAAACTTTCGTTCATGGACACATGATTTGCCAACTTGATGGATCTGTCAGACTTCAAACATGCCACATGAAAGTCATGGGGTTGGTTGTGAAATTACAAGGACTATTTATGTACAGGTATTTAAGTGGAGTCTCTGGCAGTGATTGACGCATTTCAGCGGCAGTAAGGCCATGAAAACCATTGGCATATTAGTGTAAGTGTTTTAGTAAGGAGCTGAGGCAACACAACAGCAGAATGGGGTGGCAGGAGTGTAATAGAGGGTGAGGAAAGTAAGGTGGGGGAGGTGATGACAACTCCAGCCAGACTGTGAGAAATACGTACACATATAGACAAAATATTGGTAAGCAAGAGTGTGCCAATAGTCCACCATAACATTCACAATAGGAGCCACTGTATCCCAAGATTTTGAAGATAGGAGACACCCAGTGGCCTATTTCTTAAAGTCACTATCACCAGTGGAACAAAACTATGATATCTTCGACAGAGAGCTACTAGCGATAGTAGCTGCCACCAAAGCCTTCCATCATTATCTCCTAGGAGCTACCCAACAAATCCAGATATGCTCCAATCACAATAATCTGAAATATTTCAGATCAGCACATATAATTACGCCCAGACAAGCAAGATGGATGGCCCACCTTGCTGACTTCAACTTCCTACTCCACCACATTCTGGGAAAGCAAAACACAATTGCTGACCTCCTATCTCAGAGAGAAGACCTTAAAAGGGGGGTAGAAGTTAATGAACACATGACAATTTTACCTGATCCTCTTTTTTCTTGAACAATATACATGCCAGATGACACCAATCAGCAACAAGAAACCCTCCAAGAACTACATGACTCACCTATTGGAGGACATCCAGGCATCAAGAACACTTGGGACCTCGTCAAAAGATGCTTCCATGGCCCAAGACTTGGACAATTTGTTGGAAACTATGTCAAAGGATGTGCTAAGTGTCAAGAAAGCAAGACAATCTGAGTCACCCATGCACCTCTACATCACTTTGACACTCCAGTTGAAGAAGGACCATTCCAATATATATCCATGGACTTCATAACCGATCTACCAAAGTCAAAAGGATACAACTCAATCCTTACCATTGTAGACCAAGGATGTTCCAAAGCTGCCATATTCTTACCCTGTAAGAAAACCATTGATGGAGAAGGAGTAGCTGGACTATACCACCACCATTTATTCCCCTAGTTTAGAACACCAAAATGAATCATATCAGACAGAGACCTAAGATTTACAGGCAACTTTGCACATACCATGTGTAAAGCAATTGGGACAAGACAAAACTTAAGTACTGCCTTCCACCCAAGAACAGATGGACAAAGCGAACACATGAACCAATGGATCAAAGGCTACTTAAGACAATTTGCCAATGGAGTTCAAAACAGTTTGGCTCAGTACCTCCCAGTAGTGGAATTCGCTCACAACACATGGAAACATGAAATGACAGGCTTTATGCCACATCAACTAATCATGAGGACTAACCCACAAGCAAACTGGAAAGATGGGATAAAACAGTACCTGCCACCGCCACCCAAATAGAAGAACTTACCAAAGCAAGAACAATAGCCCACCAATTGCTACAAAGGAAGACCCAAATAAAGAAACCAATCAAGACATACAAGGAAGGACAAGAAGTATGGCTTGATATGCACAACATCAAAACAAAGGCACCATCAAAGAAAATGGCACCAAAGCATATAGGATCCTTCACCATCAGTCAGCAAATATCAGCAGTGGTGTACTGGCTCAACCTACCTCTGAACATAAACATACACAATGTGTTTCATGTGGATCTAATAACACCTTAGACAGAAATCAAGGAGTACAGCAAGCCTTACAAACAACCACCACCTGACACAATAGAAGGTAAAGAAGAATATGAAGTTGATGAAATTATTGCAGAAAGGAAATGTTATGGACTGCTGGACTAATCTCACTTACCTCACTTTTTACCATATATATTACTTACTTTCTCATGGACTGGTAGGGAGCCTCTTCCATATCCATCCCTACATATTACCACACCTCAATTATGCTTCACTGCCCTCCACTTTATGTCATGTTGCCTCAGCTTATTACTAATACTTTCAGACTAATATGCCACCATGTTTTGTAGTCTCACAGCCTCATGATGCCACTTAAATATGTCATCCAGCCTCTTAGTCATATAGGCTTAGTAGGATGCCATCTGAACGTGTCATCACTTACTTAGTCATACATCCTTACTATCCTGTAGTCATATATGCTTAGTACAATGCCTTAGAGATGTATTATCCCTTTACTTAGTCATATGTACTTACTGTACAATAGCCACAGGGCCAGTAAAAGCCCCCCAAAGCAAGACTCAAGCCTTAAGCTTAGTCTCTTGTATAATACAGGACTTCTAGTTCATCCCTTGTGAACTTAAAGCTTAAAAACCATCAGAACTATCCTCTTGACCCTTAGAACATACCCTAAGGCCTGCTAAATTGACTTAGAGCCACATTTGCTCTTCACTTGAAACTCCAAACAAACTCAGACAGAAAGACAGCATCTTTCTCACCCAGAACCCAAACCCAAAGGCTGTTAGTAATGGAACTCTAGCCATCTATATGAAGGCCACTAGTAAAGGAACTCTAGTCATCTATATGAACAAGTCGCATACTACAACCACCAGTAGCATCAGGAGCTGCTCCTACAAGACACCAGAACCCCTTCCATTCATGAGCTTCATGAATCACCAACGAACTAAGTGCAATACAAGATGTCATTGCACCTCCAGACATCACTTCCTAGAAGTGATAACAGAACAGCTGGTGCCACTACACACCATTCAGAAGCCACAGCCATACGAGTTCTAAGGACAGAACTCCAAACCCCAACCCATATCAGAAACCAGACTTGGACAAGGCATCCAAACCCCAAACTGAACCAAAACCAAAACTGAACCTTCACACTAAGACACGTGACATCCTAGCATGACAGGAAACATGGGTGCAAACATCAGCACCAATACCTGGTCAGGTGGAAAGGATACCCTGCATCAGACAACTCATGGGTCAGCAGTGATGACCTACATGCTCCAGAACTCCTTGAAGAATTTCACAAGACCAAAGAAAACTAAACAGGGGGTCAAAACATATATAAGGACTTATGAGTCAAGACAAAGACCTCAGCAAGCAACTGCCTCTTCAGCCACTTACTACCAAACCAGCCTCACTACCACTACCACACTCCTCATCTCTTACACCTACTTCCACCATTCCCAACTTTCAAAACATTCAGCCCCAACCACAATATCAATGGCCACAATTGTCAGCACCACCCCTATGGCACCCACAACCAGCCTACCCACCAACTGCTTTTACCCCCTTGCTTTTCTTGAGGATACCACCTCCAACAATAGTTCCTGGGGATCTATCTCCCCACCACCACTTACCCCTATAGGGTATTCAGTCGAAAGCACCTCAACTTTCCCACTTTCTTCCTCCACTAACCTTAGGCTTAATTCCCTCACAAATGCTTGCGAGAAGGCCACCACCACCACCATATATGCTGAGCACATTCCAACAGGCAACATCTGTGATGCCCTTCATGCACTGGGAGCCAAACCAGCTTGCTCCCAGCAAGAAAAGAAGAAGACAAAGAAATATGCAAATGACAAGTCAACAAGGAGGAGAAGGACCAGACAAAGGGTGAGGAGAGCAACGAATACCTAGGTGCCAGTTGGCGTACCCATACGTTCGAACCCTTCATTGTCCCCAATGAAAAGGGAGGAGCCAAGCATACCAAGTACTTCAAGTACCACTTCAACAACAACCGCTACCCCCTCATCAGCACCACCATGGGTAAGGGACACCCAGTTTATACAGACCTACTCTGTCCCATCCCCTCCACACATCCCACCACCAGATATACTAAACACCACAGCAGACTGTTCTCTTGCAGGGAACTGTTTGCTGAGAGCATCAATAACACCATGAACAATAAGGGAGACAAGTCACTAACTGCAGCCATCATCGCTTACTGCAAGTGGGAAAAAGACAACCACTATCTTGAGCAAGAAATGCTCAAACTCAAAATCAAGGTAGCGTTCATGCATATGAAGATGGAGTGGTTGGGAGGATTGCAGGATGCCAATGCCTTCAACCACATCACCACTGGCCTCAAAGCACAGCCAGCCCCCTGGAGCAACCTCAAAAAGGTTGCTCATGATGAGATGCTCAAGGACTTCAAAGTCTCTGAGTACCTCAAACACATTGCCCCCCTTGACACTGACGATGATGACAATGAGTATATACAGTCCTGGGGGGCCATCAAGAACCACAAGAAGTGCCACAAATGCTGCCACTCTGGCCACATCCATCACAACTGCCCCTTCAGGGAGTCCTGCCAAGGACACTCCCCAAGACTCTAAATAGGGGGTGATGTTATGGACTGCCAGACTATTTTTGCTTACATCATTTTTAACTATATATAGTAATCACTTTCTCACAGACTGGCAGGGAGCCACTTCCACATCAATCCCCATACATTACCATACCTCTATGATGCTTCACTGCCCTCCACTTTATGTCATGTTGCCTCAGCTTGTTACTAATACTTTAAGACTAATATGCCACCATGTTTCATAGTCTCACAGCCTCATGATGCCACTTAAATGCATCATCCAGCCTCTTAGTCATACAGGCTTAGTAGGATGCCATCTGAACACATCATCACTTACTTAGTCATACATGCTTACTATCTTGTAGTCATATATGCTTAGTACAATGCCTTAGAGATGCATCATCCTCCTACTTAGTCATATGCACTTACTGTACAGTTGTCACACTGGACTGAGTGTGGTGGTTCTGTCGATGTTTCTGTCTGGCAGCTCCCTTGGCTGCTCATTCTCTTTGTCTGATGGTTAGTTCATCTGGTCTGTCTCTATCCCTCTGCTATAGATATAGGATGATATCTGTGTTGGTGACCGTCATCTTGGTTGTCTTCTGTGGAGTTCTAATGCCTTGTTAGAACAGCTGTTGGTAGTGGTGGTGCTGGCTGCTGTTGTCCTCTATCTCCTGAAGGAGGAAGGGGATCTAGATGTGAAGGAGTCGATTTGGATACTTAGGACACATATCCAAAGGAAGGGATGTCTGGAGTGCTGATATACCTTGTATTGCACTTAGTTCATTGGTATGCTACTAAGGTCATGAATGGAAGGAGCTGCTCCTTCTTGCTGGGTTGCTAGTGCAGAGGGGATGGTTCTATAGAGCACTGAGAGGTCCATTACTCAGTGACCTTCATCTGTCTGAAGCAAAGAAAGGCAATGCCTTTCTAAGTGCTTAATGTATATGTCGGAGTTCAAAGAGTTCCCAATCAGGACTCAGTTTACTATATATGGTAGATTAAGTGAAACACATCACTAAGTCGCTTAGCAGACCCTAGGGTACATTCTAGGGCGCAAGTGGGGAGGGAAAGGGGCTGTGAAGCTCCAGATCACTTTAGAGGATTGCTCTGAGAATGTCTAGGATTCACAAGAGACCAAGCTTAGGGCTTTGGTCCCATTCTATGAGCATATTTATGTACAGGTATTTATGCAGAGTCTCTGGCAGCGATTGATGCATTTCAGTGGCAGTAAGGCCACGAAAACTGTTGGCATATTAGTGTAAGTGTTTTAGTAAGGAGCTGAGACAACACAACAGCAGAATGAGGCGGCAGGAGTGTAATAGAGGGTGTGTAAAGTAAGGTGGGGGAGGTGATGATGACTCCAGCCAGACCATGAGAAATACATATGCATATAGACAAAATATTAGTAAGCAAGAGTGTGCCAATAGTCCACCATGACAACAGTAGCCACAGGGCCTATAAAAGCCCCCCAAAGCAAGACCAAAGCCTTAAGCTTAGTCTCTTGTATAATATAGGACTTCTAGCTCATCCCTTGTGAACTTAAGCTTAAGAACCATCAGAACCATCCTCTTGCACCTTAGAACATACCCTAAGGCCTGCTAAATTGACTTAGAGCCACATTTGCTCTTCACTTTGAAACTCCAAATGAACTCAGACAGAAAGGCAATACCTTTCCCACCCAGAACCCAAACCCAAAGGCCACTAGTAACAGAACTCTAGTTGTCTATACAAACAAGTCACATACTATGACCACCAGTAGCACCCAGGAGCCCGCTCCTACCAGACATCAGAACCCCTCCCATTCATGACCTTAGCGTGAACACCAATGAACTAAGTGCAATACAAGACATAGTTGCACCTCCAGACATCACTTCCTCTAGTGATAACAGAATAGCTAGCACTGCTACACACCATTCAGAAGCCACAGCCATATGAGTTCTAAGGACAGAACTCCAAACCATGACCCATATCAGAAACCAGACTTGGACAAGGTGTCCAAACCCTGAACCAAACCAAAACTGAACCCTCACACTAAGACACATGACATCCTAGCATGACAAGGAGGGTCAGTTGAAGGAGTGGCTGGTTGCAGTTCTGAAAGCTGAGGAGGGTCATCAAGTGCTTCAATCAGATGTGACATTAAGAAGAGCAGAGAGAGTGGAAGCCACAGACACCAACCATGGGCAAGTGTGACTACCCCTCATAAAAAAAATGACATGTGATGGAACTCCACTCAGTAACTACCAGAAAACTAGACACCCAAATTTATTTTTTCAATGCCGACATGGTTTTCCGAATCTGCTGTGACACTCCACAGAGTGTTTCACAGGTTTTTTTTGGCCTAAAAACCCTGGTTTGCATACAGTGAAAGGCATTGTCGTTCCCCCTGCGCGCTTCGAAATAAATTCTGGAGAAAAGTTTTGATCCGCGGATCTTGCCGTTGTGGAGGACAACAGAAGACTCTGCTACGCCGCGGCTGTGTCAGAAATGGCTGACTGGACCTATTCTAAAGGGATCGCAGCTTCGTAGAGAAAGGCCATGATGTGCAATCGCTTAGCAATTCCTTCTCGTGGCTTGAAGAACATCCTCCCGAGAGTCAATGGTAACGATGGAGCCACAAAGTCACAGATCTCGAGGAAAAGATAAAGGCGAGGCCAAAACAAAGACGGCGCGAGCCACTACGGCATGCTTGACGGCGGAGATTTTGTCGACTGGCACACTGGCTTTCGCGAGGTACTGCAATGGCTTGGTAGCTACCGATTCACCACCGTCGTCGGTGAGCGTCTTTTGGGGTATTTGCGAAATGGTGCCGTACTCTGCCCCTCTTCCACTGTCCAAATATCCACATTCTGACGGAGTCCGAGCGAGTTGTAGCCCAACCAGAGAGAGAAGAAGAAGAAGAACAGAAGCAGGAAATCCAGACACCGCACGCCATCTCGTCACAAAAGTTCCGCGTGCGCCTGCCGTCCGGCGCTTTACGTGTTCAAAATGTAGAGGTCCCATGTGGTTGACTTGTCATATATGTTGTGATCCCGGCAAGGAGGGTTCTGTCGTCCTAGAAAATGGAAAATTCATATCTGTAGCGGTCTCCTCAACATAAAGCAACCCTTCGTGAGTTCGCGGCTCCCACGAGACTTTGAAGTTCTTTCTTTCCCCCGAGGACCCACTCTCCTAAGCGACATAAGTTCTGAGGAGGGAAGAAGAAGAAAAGGATGAGACACGCAAGCATCGGATCCTCGGTGATGTCTGGTGGCGACCGAGAGTGCAATATCCCCTCAACTGATGGACGTCACATTGTCGGACCCACCCAGAGCGTGTTGGCGGGAAGGCCGAGGGTGTTCCGTCCGGGAGCACAATGGGAGCCTCAGTTTTGGTTAACGAATTGGGTGAATGCGAGGGAAACGTGGACAAGGAAGAACAAACGTGGACATCTCTGAGCTCAAAGTACATTTCGTTCGTTCCCTGTCCCTGAGGTGTTTAACTTTGAAACATAAAACATTAAGGTGGCTGAACCTTGCTATCCCGGACACGTGACCTGCGCCGCCGCGGATTGGCGAGTCAAAAGCTGCTGACCTGGCAACCTGTCGGTCGACATGCACATCTATATTGACCTGTCACCAAATTCACAAAGCCCTCACACTACCAATACCTGCTTTTAGCTTTACACAAACTATTAACTGTGATCTGTATCTGTTCCTCCCCATCCTCACCGTATCATTCTCAACAGGGCCCTTTCTCCCTTCTAGGAGAAAATGCCCGATCGGTTATTCAGCGCGAGAGATCCCGAACGAAATGGAAGAAATCCACGCTGGAGGCTTGTACACCGTATTTGTAGATCTACCGGCAATCACACCGAGGTATCAGCATGTGCAAGCCATCTCAGGAGGAATGCGTAAGGGTGTGGAACTCACGAAATGCGACGCGACCCAACTTGAAAAGAGTGCGCGCTGGTAGGACCCTGGCAAGCGCTCCATGAGCGACTCGAGTCCGATCTTCTCGACAAGCGTCTGAGGGATGGCGTGACCCAGGACGGCGCGACGGCTCTGCAGATCGTCGAACAGGTCGGAATTTTCGAGCTCCGCCTGCAAGTTGTTGAGCGTGCTTGACAGCTCGTCCGAAATAGTCGTCCGTGCTTTCGCCCCTTGCAGCCGTTGATGCTCGCGCCAGATACACGTAAACTCGGCGGCGGCGTTTTCCGAGATCTTTGCTTGGATGTCCTTGACGTAGCTTTGGTAAAATTGGCTCGGCCTGCCTTCTTTGAAAAGCATAAGATCTACATATTCTTCCGTGGACAACGCAAGGCCGGCGAGGACTTCGAGCGAAGAGCTTGTTACGCCACCTGTACGTGATATTATCGTCAGAGAGGGCAGGGCCAAAAAAGCTAGCAAAATAACAAACCTTTGTTTGCGCTTGAATCCTTGAACAGAACGACTTTGCGCTTTTCCAAGTAAAAGCGTGCCTGCTGCGTGAAGAAAAGATTCGCCCCTTCTGCGATGTACTTGAAGTGGGGCTTGCCCTCGGAGTCGACCAGCGCAGCCACATTCGAGATATTTACGGCCTCAGGTCTACAAGTCATAAGAGCTCCGGAGGGGCCGAAAACGAGGGATCTCGCTCACCGTCCTCCACAAGGAACAAATAAGTCAGCCTTGAAACGCAAGTGTGCCCCATTCCGGAAGTCTGTGCCATCCAAGACGACCTCACCCGCTGTGAAGAAAATTCATTAACGACCTATGACGGATCACAAGCAGACATACACGGTAGTTTGACATCTTGATCCTCGACACGCACGAGATATCCGTCCTTGCTCAGCTTCGACTTGTCGAACTTCTCGACGGGGATTCGCAACTTCGCCAAACGCACGAGTTCCTCCCTATTGATGCCCGCCGGGTCTGCTAGCACACCGCTTCCGTCTATGACGGCGACCGTCTTATCGGAACTGAGCAAAATCTCATCTGCACGAGGCAGTCAGGAACAGATGACGTCTTATCAGCCCCGTCCAACAAAGGAACAATTGAACCGTACTGGAACCAAGATCGCCGTCAGGGCCACCCGTCTGAACTTTTGTGATATCTTTCTCGCGTAAACCGAGTTGCTTGTAGAGTCCGAGGACATATTGCCGGATGGAAAGCGACGTCATGCCATACGTGTCGTGAGGGATACCGCCGAGAGTGGCAGCAGTCTTGCCTGTAGTGAACGATTTCCACCACGCATCTGCTCCACGCCCGCGAGCGTGGACTACGACCGATCAGGTTACTCTACTTCAAAATGAGCAAAAGGATCACGTACGTGCAGCCCAGTCCATCATGTCGGCTGTTCCCTCTGAAAAAGTGTATCATGAACACCAGAACGATAGACGACAAGGGTATGCACACCATCCGGACCAAAGAACAGGATTTCGGGTTTATTGTATAGATCCACAAGGCGCTCTTTGATACCCGGACTCTGTCCTGGGATCAACAGATCCAGAACAGACTGCCCCATCGGGAGGTCGGTCAGCTTCCTACAAAAAGCAAAGATCCGCGCTTACGTCAACATATTTCTCGAAGCACAACCTCGGACTTGCGCCCAGTCTGAACAATTCAAGATCGGTATAGCTGTACCAAAGGGTTGAAGTGGTAGCTCACGAAGGTAGGATGCAGCCCTTTGCGCCGCCTTCGGGTATATCCTTATTCTTGAGTGACTGAGTCGAGGCAAGACCGTAATTCTCATCGAATCTGGTGCTCCAATCGTATGATGACATGGAATGAAGGTGGACACACAACTTACAACATGCGTTGATTAATTGAGTAGTTCCTAGATGTCACGGTGACTCAGCTTCAGCGAACGCGGCAGTCGTACATAAACAATGGGGCCCTTACTCTTTATTACGTGAGCGCACAATTCGTATACCGCCACGCGCGACATCACGGAACCGAATGTGGAAACCGCGGAACTCATTGCCTAGCCAATCTATTAGGGTCCGCATATCCACCTCGACGATGACGACAGACGTACCGATGATGAAGAACAGCCCGAAGGGCTTGTTCGGATATTCCACCTCCGGCAGAAATTCGGGAGCAAGGCGGAAAGACAACGCGACCTTCGTCGGTTGATAGAAGTTCGTCTTCAGAACATGCCTGAATTGCGTCAGCTACACCGAAAGTGTGGCCTGGGGAGAACGCGTACTTGTTAAAGATGAGGAAGCTCTCGAGGACTTGGAGGTCCCGTTTGTTGAGTACCGTGCGCCGGATACGGTCATACAGTTCCTGGTCAGAAAGCGGTCGCTCGGTCTGAAGGCGTTGGTAGGAGAGTGTGGGCCTGTGTGTCTACAGTTCAGCGACCTGATCAGTGAAAGAAGCTACGAAGAGAGCTCTTACATGAGTTGCTGTGCCTCATCAATCGGGTATTGTACCATAGCAAAGTTCACGTAGAGCATTCGGATCTGCCCTTGAAAGTTAGGGGACCAAAGGAATATTAAAAGAGATCGATGGCGCACGAGCTCGGGGTTGGCGTGGATTACGTTCGCGATGCTCTCGCGCGTGAAGGTCTCTTCACGAAAACGGCGCTTGATATCATTTAAGACTTCCAAATGCGTTGGGTTTGTCTCGTCGAGAACGTTCTTGAGTGCAAGATATGACGCGCCAAGACGGTTGCAGAAATGCTGTGCGAAGACCCAGCCACAGTCTGACGCCTCATCAAATAAACTAACACCAATAAAGATGAAGCGCATACGCACAAGCATAGGCCGCGTCCTGTACGGCATGGTGAGACTGGCCCGCAGCAGAGAAGAACGGGTTATCCGGAAGACAATAGAGAAGCGATACTTCTTTCATGACCTGGAAAATTGAGTGCTCGATTGGAGGGGCACTCGTATTAGGGAGAGGGTTGAGGTAGATCGATATGATCGTGATCCCATTCGAGAATTGTTCTGGTACAAATTAGAGGATGACTTAACAACAGGCAAAACAGAGCGACGCACCGACATATTTGCGCGCAGAGTAGAGCGAGTAGAAGTGGTACAGATTTGACAACGCACTGAAGAAGTGAGTCGTTCCACCCATTTTGTACCCGATGACTAGGCGCCGCTCGCGAGTACCCTCGACTTCGAATACCTCGATGACAGGGCCATAACGCGACTGAACGTTCCACAGAATGCTCTGATAGATCTCAAGGGTATTCTCACTCGCTTTTTCGAGGAATATGGGGTCGGACACCGTGCGGATGTCCGTCTTGCCATCGGCCCGAAGTGAAGGGGGCGGGTTTGCGGGGAAGTTGCACTTGGAGACGAAGTAACAGCGCAACTGCTGATGTGCAGTGGCCGAGATCGAGCCAGTGGAACGGAAAGTTTCGAGACGGTAGCAGTTACTCGGCGTGGCGTTGTCTAGGTAGAGCTCGTCAATCCTACAAATTTGGAATTGAATCAGGCATGCTTAGCAAAACCACGTGACCACTCGCCTACCTTGGCTCAACGAGTGCGCCAGGACCTTCGGTGGACGTCAAACCGGGGGCACTGGTGTGGATAAATGTGGCGCCATTTCCTTCGGGGTCGATCTTATCCAAGTCGATGACCAACTTAGATGGGTCGTGCTTAGTATAAGCGAGTATCTTCGCGCCGAAGAGGGCGATGATATGATCCGAGATGACCTCGACGGACTCATTACGGAAGTACGTATCGTCGATACCGAGGTGAGCATAGAACCATTGAACCTCGTGCGCGACCAGCTCACGCGGGATAAACCCCTGTGGTTGCGAGAAGGGAAGATTGAGCGCCCTGGCTTGACTACGAGTGATGTACGCACTTTTGCGGCAACGTTCTCCTGAACTTTTGCCCGTTGCTCTTCTTTACCTTTGAATACAGGAGTTGTATATCCCGGAAGGTTTTTTATCCTATGCAAGGAGACATCGCTACCAGAATGAGGTGAGGGGTTAGAGGAGTACGGGCTCTTGCCCTGTAGTTGGAGGTGGCCCTTGGCAGGGTCCTGAAGTGGGGAGGCCGCTTTGCCATTAAGTGCAGGGGGGATGGTGGACATGGATAGGGAAAAGGCTTAGAAGGTCAAGAGAATGCGGGGTAACTAGATGAAAAGTTCGAGGGTATGTCCGGAGACCGTTTTATAGTGCAGTGAGTCCGATTTGAGACTGAACGTCGGTTCCATATAAAGTTTTCCCCAGACCATGGGATCTGTCCGAATATTGACCCTTGCGATGAACGCGCGCGGTCACGACATCGACGCCTTTTCTCGCACACTTTACCTTACCTTATATTTCTTTAGGTACAATTCCTCGTTCTTACATATTTACTTCGTTAAGCGGTAGCCCTGGCCAGACCAGACCATCCACGTTTAATCCGCTCTTGCCGTGTGGCAGGCGGAAACGTTGAATGCATATGACGACAGCTGCTCAGGCTCAACCTGGTCACTTGCCAGGTACAGCAATGGGCATCGAAACACCAGTGGACGGATCACATTGTTTGGGCTGCGTAACACCCACCGGACCTTCCGTGCGCCCCTCTCATGCGCCCGTGTCTCATGTCTCATGTGCCGCAGGTACTCCCACGCCACCCCTAAATAACTAAATAATAAACCATCTAACCCAGAAATAACACCTGCGTACGTTCACCCACTCCTGCTGTACGTTGACGGTTGACGTTGACTTGACCCCAAATATTGCCGCACTTCAGTGGTGTTGCGCCTTGTTGACCACTCGATGAATAGTTTGGCAATGCTGTTCTCGTCATACAGTATGTCATATGATCCATTGCCATCAGCCACATTCATAATTTTGACGCCCGGGCGTCCCGGTCTCCCCACCCACTTCGTTCAAAACATAGTTGGCAGCCAAAATAAGTCTTGTATCTGTACCCATCTGTCAACGGGAAGCGACACCATGCCAGTCCAGGTTATGTGGGAGCAAGAACGGGCCCACTAGATCGAATCGCATGAGACGTTAGGGGTGCGAAAGGTCAGTGTTGTACGTATACGTAGCAATGTATTGAGTACTTTTTGGAGAAAAAGTCCTCGGGAGGGACCAACGGCTCAACGATTGCGGCCCTCGCCCAATTCTGCAGACCAGCACAATTAACCGGCTTTTCTCGCCAATCAAAGTAACTTGGTCAGCTGCGAGGATGAACTCATCAGAGGCTATAACCGTAACAATTAGCGTACTGGCGTCCAACCACGAGCGTGCATTCTTGTCCCTCGTACCTCCAGCAACAATCGATAATCCTTGGCCATTTTAAACCGCAACTGTGCCCGTACATACCTGTAATAAAGTTGAAGAGAATTTTCCTTTCGGCTGCGAGGATTTGATTTCTGGCCTACTATTTGCCCTCTACATAAGATTGATACTGTCTAATTAGGAAGGGCCTATCATGAACGTGCTTCTTATAGTACTGGGTGGTATTGAAAATCCTGGAAGGTGCGCGGCGTTGCATCCGGTTGCAAGGTAGAGGCAGCACCACAAGCTCCGCAACACATCGGGCCTGGACACGAAGCAGAAGTTACGAAAGGTTTCTCGGAGTGTTGATTCTCCGAATGTCGAGAAGAAAGATTCAGCCCTCAATTATTGTATACTGTAGTATCCTGTCAGTTGGAATACGATCGACATGACAACCACGCCTGCTCTACTCTAACTCCATGGCGAGCGCAGCTCTGCATTTTCCAGCATCTTCAGCGTTGGTTTTATCCATGCAAGCACCTGAACAAGAACTCAGCACAGCCGGATACAAGGACAACTGCAGAGAGAGATGTCAAGCGCACAACGCCGTGCACGACACATTCAGATTCGGCTGAGCTTATAACTCAATCCTGTCTAACACGTGTGCCGATTCCAGGGCAACCAGGATGCAGAATGTCTCAGCTAGAGCACAAAAGTAATGTAGAGGGGTAATGCCGGCTGAGCGCCATTGCGCTCCTGCGGCCCATGACATTCGTTGTGGCCAACGTTGTGGACGTGCCCAGGATCGTCGACAGTTGCCAATGGCAAATGGCCGTAGTGCCACGGTCACCACTCCCAATAATGTAGTGAAGAGGCGCGGTGGATAGTCACGGAGGTATGTCAAAACAGCGGGGATACCAAGGCAAAATTTCGTCTCGGGGAGGGTGAGTCGGGGCATCTATAGAATTATCTTGCCAGAGCTACTGGTTCAGTGCAGGAATTTTCTGCCAGCTGTCACGTTTCCAATCCCAAGTCAGCAAAGAGCAGTGTCGATGAGCGCCTAACCTTGCGCCACGCACGCGCTCATCAGGGCCTAGACACACGTGCGCTGTCACAGCCTTTACTCGGCTCGGCTCGGCGTTTCGCTCTCGGGCGGCAGACACCGATGCACGGCCAGGCCGGAAAGATGTACCGCCGGAAGACCAAATTTCGGGCACCCCACCCCGACCTACCCCTCAGGCTCCTAGTGTGCCTAAGGAAGATTGCCTAAGGAAGATCACGAAGTGAGCAGGCGAAACAAATGCAACGCCTTACGGGAACGTTGAAGCATGTGATGGACGCTTTGACAGGACTTCCCAGAGATTTCGAATGCAGACGGTCCGTAAATTTCATAGAAAATTTTCAGCGATAGCCTCATGATCACCCCTCCCCGCATAGAATGTGTTCCGGTATCCACCATACACATGACTGGGCCATCAAGGATAGACTAGGCACTTCTAATGCGGGTGGCAGTTTCAACATCATGACTGGGAGCGAATAACGATACATACGTAATCCCCACAATACTTCATACGAATACAGTACCTTCAATCGAGCCACCTGACTAGCGCGGCAAACGTTGGCAACAAAGGAATACTGTCAGCTTCCGTTGTCGTTGGATCCATTGGGTTGTGGTATGTGTATCGCCGAGAAGCACGGGCCACCGGCCCTGAGCCAAAGAAAGCGCTCTAGTGGCGATGCTCACAGTCTGTAATGCATGGGAACTCCGTGTGAGGTTCCCATCTTGGCCTCGGGCAGGAGCTTACAGCTTTCCAGTATTCTGCATACTACTGGTGCTACAGCCTAATGGCCATGCGGCTATGAGTGTGGTGCAAGAAACAGGTTTCATAACTTGAGCGCATGAGTCCCGGCTCCCGCTGATCCAAGAAACTGATGGACGGGATATTCGGCGGAGATCCATAGCCGGCGGCTATCATGGAGATGCAGTGGACGGTTCCCATTACCCACTGCAAGGTCTGGAGCCTAGCTTTGCTAGCCACTGTCGGCTCGAGGAGAGTATAAATCATTCTTGGCCTTCGCATAGGACGAGTCTCAACACTTGGAATCACGGCAATTCAACTGGAAAGTTGAACTGGAAAGATTGGCGGCTGTGTAGCGCAGGAGATCGGTGTTCCAGATATCGTTACTGTAGCGGTCCGGATGCTGGGTACTTTTCATCCCATGCCAGTTCGTGCTTAGTGGTTTCTCCATCGGACCGAAACTTAATGCATGGGACTCACTCACTCACTCGTGCATGGCGCACCTAGGAGGAACTTCGTCGTGCTCAGTCTCTTGCCTGGTCTCTTAGTGTCGGAGATCAGCGACATTTAGGCACTGCGTGTCTCGGATGGGACCGTCACATCAACCCGTCACAGTATTTCGTTCTGTACTGTCCTCGGAGTAGTTTTAGTCCCGGATCTGGTCTCAGAGTGCTCTAACTTCGACTAATCCGACTCAAAGGTTCCAATTATATTTTCATATGGAAATCGTATCTATGTGTAGACGTTGCCCGTCAAACCAGGTCTAACATCATGCGGAATATTTTGTCCCGTCTGCTGCGCATCACAGCTGCCAGCTTACGACTAGATCTGTCAAGATATATACTTTCTCCAAGGGATTAACTACGGGGCACGAGGTGTCCAGAGCATAGGACTATGCTTGTGGGCACCTAATACCCCCTTGTGTTCATTTTTTAGGGCGTCTCACAAGTACGACGTTGACTGTCGTGGTACCTGATCATGACATGCTCACAATCGTGGCATGAAGTAAGTCCTTTTCGGAAAATCATTACAGCACTCTTGCCAATCAAGCGCTTACTTAGGTCAGGGGCCGGATCAACAGTAATTTAGCAAATGACCCTAACTAGAAATAAAGCTTTGTGCGGCAAGTTGTACAGTGGTAATGATCCTTCCGGAGGGCAGCGCACAGTCGTATCTCACGGAGCACGAACCATTAACGTTTCCACCTGGAAGTGAAATACAAGTGATGAATTGGTTGAGGTACCTCTTATAACCAGTCTTGCCAAGTTCAATGGACCCCATAGGCGGAAAACTCCACTTTGAACATCCCTTCGGCGCACCTCGCTATCCAACTGACCTATCACCCGACCACCTGTGCAACGACCACTCAAGACTACCGGGTCGACAAGGCGTGCGGGGACGTGTTCGAAGCGTACGTGTTCTGGTTGGCTTCGGCATACTTCAACACTGATTAATGTACCTCTCCCCAGTTCTGAGCCGATGAGCGGATGGTGGATGAGTGTCAGGACGTTGAAATTCCGGCGGCGGCAACGGACCTGGCCTCACGTACGAACACACCGTATTTGCGCCTGGGTTTCCCTTTCAAGCTATTCAGAAAGCGTTGAAGATAATTATAGAGTGATGCGATAGCACGGACTAACCTTGGCAAGGATCCCTTTTTTCCTCATGGGGGTTCGCCCTTCTCGGTGTCATTCCGGTGATATTATAAAGGATGAAAAGAATGCCCTATCCCCCCGATCGAGGAAATACGTCACCAGATCAGTAGCTGAGACAACGAGGTTCAAGGGCCGAGCCTCGCACAAAGCGAAGCCATACTTGATATTAGCACAGAAAAATCACCGGCGTGCAACCCCAAGCGGCCAATCCCTCTTCCCCCTTCTATGCCTCGGTGTGGGCGCCAACTCTGTGCTCCCTTCCCACGTGATCCCAACCAAGAAACGATGATGACGGCTACGGGTCTCTGAATGATCGAATCCCCAGGTCGATGGGTCATGTCAAATCAGGAGTCAAATTTCGACGGGTGGTCCATTCAACCCTCGTGACACCCTGGTGCTGAAGCCGAAGCGCTGAAGTTCCAGAGGGATGCGCCTTCAGTTCGGCGCTGGCGGCGTTGCACGACTCGCCTTGGTTCCGGTACATGATCTACACGACTCACCCTCATTGCCCAACAAACTGAATGCGACGTACGCTGAGCAAAGGCACGCTATCGATGGCATCTCACCAGGCCATGCGCAAGGACTGCCGCTCCGTCTTTGGCGACCAGTGTAAAGTAAAGACCGCACCGGAAAGCCCGGACCGCGCCACTCATCCAACTCTCATCTTCTCTTGTCTCGCTGTTTCCTTCCTCTTGCTTGTCATCTGGACTCGTCTTGTCGTCTCGACCCCTTCTCTCACCTCAATACCAATCCTCGTCGCCTGGGTGTTGACCACGGCCTTACATTTGTCCCCGTCTACATCCCACCGCACGGCGAAAGTGGCGCTGAGTCATGAGGGGAGAATAATGGTATCCCTTTGTTCTCCCTTTATGACTCAACCTTTTCCTTCCATCTTGTCGTTCTCTCATTGCCTTGTCTTACTCATGTCTTCACCCTGCATTTTCCAACTCCCCATCCTCTGCACCGTTGACCTCACTCTCGTTGCCACAACTCCGCTTCTCCCTTGTATTAAAGACTTTGTGTGGATTGCATTATCCATCCTCCTCGGCCTCGCATCATCGCTGTCAGATTCGATTGGTGGACCATGGTCTTGGTTTTTGCTGCTTGTGCGCCCTGCGTCGTTTTCTCTTTCTTCCTTTCATCACTTCCCCCCTCTGTTCTTCACATCCTTTCACCGCCCCTTCATCCCACCGACTTGTTGGTGCTTTCTACGATAGTGACTGCGCTGTCCCTCCCATACAATACAGGCTTGGACGACCACCGTATCTACCGGCTCATTTGTATGTACGGGTGAACTTTATCAGAAACCATTTACTTTCACATATTTCCCACGACTCTGATGCAATGACATTCGAAGAAGGACCATTAGAAGATTGCTTTCTCCAACATCGGACGGAAAATCTGATGAACGCAGAAATTTCCCGTGCCGTCCAGGTGATAAATGGAATCATGCCGACCGCGAAGAAGTCACTGAATATGACAGGTGCGTGGCAATCAACTGGGGTCTTGGAGCGTAGATGGGTACTTAGCGAGGCGGGAAGAAATGCGACGCAATAGATCGGTCATGTTGTTGCCGATAGGTGTTCAGCATCAGATGCATATAGACCAAATTCTGGGTCAGGTCACCGTCCGCTAGATGCAACGCCACCATACCTATTCTTACTACCTGGCATCCTATGGTATTCTCGCTCGGCGCCCACATGCCTAGCGTGACACTGTCCAGCCTTGGGGTGGGGTTAGAAGGGCAACCCTGGGGGATACTACTGGCAATGGCTACAGATCGACTCGGAAAACCTTGCGCCCGAATGGACTCTAGTGGATTGTCACATCTAGAACTCCATTATGATAGGGCGCTAGTCATCTTAACAAGCAACCGATGAACAGGTAGAGGTTGTCCAGGTCTTTGCAATTTTCAAATTTCATGTACCGAGAGATATTTTTCTTCCAGCACGGTAGCGCCAAGTTTGTCGGGCGTCGGGCAGGTATGCCACTGCAGTATCCGTCCAAAAATAATCTACTCGTTTAAGAGTTGCCGGTGCCAGCCGTAACGGAGTAAGAGGAAGGCTAGCTCGACAAGTCTCGAATAGTTTGAATGGGGAAGGGCGACAACCAAGGCTGAGTACTAACCACAACAAGTATTGACAGTACTGACCCACTGACAGCTAATCGTCAGACAAGCAACCTTTCCATTCACGACCACAGACAACATATACTCTACAGATGTCCTGAATAGCATGCATTGTCAACATCTTATATCGTACAGCTACGATGTGGCGCATTTCTTTTTTTTTTTGATCGAGAAACAACGCGGAAAGTTTCCCTTCACTGGCTTCACCTTCCACAGTTCTGTGCTATCTGCACTACCATAATATAAAATACAAATCGATCGCCCCCCCTCCAGCCGGCCAGCACGGCGCGTGCGGCGCAGCTTACGACAACGTCAATATGCAATATCATCAAAAGAAGCGTTACATGCACATTCAGTTGAAAAAGTTTTTAGATCAGATGGTGATCTTGTCCACGAGTTGGATAACTGAAATCCCACCGCGCCGCCCTTTTCCGCGATTCGAGGGAGTGCGCTTATAATGCCAACGTCCCTTGCGCGGAACTATCATGGCACTTGAGACCGAGATCACTCCCAGGGAAGGCACATTTGTTCAGGTCCGCGCCCTATGATCTGCCAGTACTTCGTAACCGAATTCTCATCCTCTCTCTTTGAATATCCGTAGCGGGACCACCATCCGATTCGGCACCTGCGGCACACGCTGGAGACACTGTCACAGTTTTCAGCGATGCGTTCGTAGCCACGAGTGAGAATGGATTCATGCTGAGCAGAGAGGACGAGATGACGAGATCATGCGTCACCCCAGTGACTAGGCTCGAATAGCTTGGTGACCGCGTGTAACGGTGTAGAGCGAGCGAACTCCCTTCCGCCTTACCTCGGCCTAGTGTCATTTTCCAAAGGCCGTCTTGATTCTATCACAAACCATCTAAGCACAGTTTACGACTCTCTCCCTTGTCCATGAAAATTGCCTGTTCAGCTTGAATAAAATGTACACCTGAAGGGTGTTGGGACAACTGAAGGTAGCTGGTCCTCACGAGACCTCTCTATCGGACATTCCTTACCGCGTCATCTAACCCTTGTTCATTGTATTTTATAGATGGGAAACTTCCCCGCGAGTCGGACCTTACCTGGGCCGTTGTAAGACATGTCTCGGAGCAGATCGGAACGGATCAGCCACACAACTCACCACCTCTCGCCTCTCGCCTCTCATCCATCCCCGTCTCCTCCCACATTCGCGCCCCTTCGACAACCGGCACAAGAAGCAAGCTAGAGCAAATCATATCGTTTCCCGTCCCAAGTCGTCTCGATTCCCCCACCAAGTTCTTGCCGTCTCATGCGTCTCCCAAACCACCAACTGGCGATGGAAGACACCCGCGAGCAAATCCCATCGTCTCCTGTATCCTTGACCTCTTTCCATCTCCTTATGTTTCCCCTTTTCCGTCCTCCTTCTACCCTCTGAGTTCGATTATCAACGCTAATCTCGGTCACATGGCGCTAGTATGCCCGTCTAATACATTCCTTAGCCCTCCTCGTGATTCCTCGACTAACTACCTTACCATTCCTTCTGCTCTGCTCAAAAACACAACGCGTATGAAGACACCGTTAGCTTACCATCTTTAGGACTCTATTAAAACTCGTGTATATAAGCAGCATCCTCGCGCGAGGACGAGGGGGATCAATAGGTTCCAAAATCACAGTCTGTCCTTCTTTTCCTGCTTTCCCTTTCCCTCGTGTGTCCTCCTCTTCGTAATCAACGCGTCTGGTTACCTCCTTCGTACATCTCTTACTCGGCATCCGCTGTCTACGGACCTACGGTGCGTACTTTCCTCTTGTGTTCCTTTGGCTCTGTCACACACACACCCTCTCCTGGATGACAAACCCATCTTCTCAGCCACCATCAACACTCCACCTCTAGTGACGCAACAGTACACGTGAACTGGCCCATTCCCGCAACAGAGCTCATGAACTAGCACAATCAAGAGTGCAACGTATTCCTATGGGACGGGCTTCTTTCAAGATTGGGGTTACAGGGACTTGCGCGGGTGATGAGAGACGAGTCGGCGTACCTAGGCTCCGTACTGGGCTTGAATTCTCAACAGGAGGACAGCGTGTACAAAATCCAACTCACCCTAGAGGAGCGTCGTGCATACTCCTTCCTCATGTCCCAAAGGGCAACGATGATTGTTGACGTATTAGTTTTGGTTGAGTCTCAATCGGCAGTTTGCATCTGTATTTTTCTGCGGTGAGTGAGAGCAGCCCCGAGTCGTGGCGGAAAATGGAGATCTCCCAAGCCCCTCAGATGTCAGTGAGAGTTTCTGTTCATGCCATCACTCAGTCTCTAAACAGAGGCGATTTCGTTATCACGCAGGCGCTCTGCATGACACCATTAAACTTGCCCGAAATGCTCTCCTTTGGGCCCAGCCACGCGCCTCCTATCTCGCTCTACTCCTCTCTTTTTCCTCTATTCTTACTCCGCGTCTCTTTCTTTTCCATCGAATGGATCTCTGCATTTCACTTGTAAAATGGCCTCAGAAAGCCCCCCAAAAACCAGTCTCATTCTCCCTCGCTCGTCTGCGCGCTGCGCGCGTTTCGCCCCCGCTTCCACTCCTTCAGAAATCTCTCCAACATGACTCGGACCTTCTATTAGCACCTCACAACGTGTACAGGACATAATGAGTAGCACCGCCCAACGAATGAAAAGAGTACTTGGGTATGAGGTTTCCAGTCATCATATGGTTCATTTTACTTCGTTGTTTCAAAGTCGCATAACGCTATTGTATCCCTGTCGTTTTGCAAGGAATCAGACCTTACCGAGACAGCAGGAAGATCAAGGCTGTCCTGTCTACGGCGAGACCCGAGGAAATGGGGCTGGCTAGTCTGTTTGGAGTTTCATCTGGTTTCTCGACTGTACATTCTCAGAGATCTGGTCTTGCCTGGGCATCGCCCAAGGTGATGCATGCTCTATTCCTACCTGGGTCACTTGCCTCATTCTATATGTCTCCAGGTTGTAGTGTTCCGTGGTTGATGACACCGGTAAACCCTACAGGACGAGCTAGGCTACTCATGACCAATGTCCTTGCACAACGTGTGGAAGATGAAGGATGCGTGGGCGGACCCGAATTTGACAAAAAGGCTCGATACGGGACTCTTGATCCTCTTGATATCTTCTCCCGGATGCCATACGTGGAACACCCGGTATAAATTGACAGCCAGGTACCTATCTCGACAATGATCAGCGGCGTGCACAGGAAACCACAGAAGTTGGGGCCCTCACCACCATCATCATCATTTGCGATGCCGCGGCATCTACCGCTAAATGCCGTTTACTAGCTCCGAATGAACGATGTGATCCTCCTATGGCATACTGTCTTGCCCTTTTGCAAACATCTGCGGGGTCTGCAAACTGTTAGTGGTAGCCCCATGCGCTACCGTCACAGTCAGGCCCGAGAGAGCCGGCTCGCCCTCGAATGCCAATAAGCGTCACGAGTTTGTGTTCTGGTTCGCTGGCCTTCCCTCTCGCCCTTGACCGCTTCTTGTAATCGAACGGGCGGAAAAGCGGGTGGTGCCCCTAAAACACCAGGGATGCATCGGGTATCGGTCACGGGACAGTGCCACCATATGTTCTTGCCTAGCAGATCATGGAACATGGAACTGTGGGCGGTAATGCGTGCGGACTTGGATTGGTACAAGAGAGGTCAGTGCCAGCAGGTGGCGCCGGACATGCTGGGAAAGAACACGTCGGAACCACGATTCTCGATATAAATCATACAAGTGAGTGTGCACGTACGGTGTCGAGGAAGCGCCTTGTCGAAATTGGGCATTTCCCATGACTTCTGGACTCCCTGTGCCAGGCCATGGCTGTTCAGGGGCCGTTGGAAAATCTGGTAGATTTACCAGTACCAATATCATCACGATCGGGTAAATTACCCCTACAGATCGCGAAAATGGTTGACAGTGTTGGTAAGTACGAATGGTTCGGTTTGTCACGCTGAGTCCCTGGACAAACAACGGGCAATGAAGATTGATGAGTACTAACTACTGCCCCTATGCTCCAAAGGTGAAAACCATTCCTTGAAAAGGTAGTTCGACGAAGGGCAACGTACTTCGATAGCAGGTCACCGGTCATCGACCATCGCTCAAGGCTTTCTTTCACATCTCACCACTTTCATCCGCAGAACGCTCGTTGTGGCCGGGATATAATCTCACAACATTGCGTGAGTGGCTTTATCAGAAAGACGTATTTGATAGTGGGATCGTCAATGGGCTCCCTTAAAAAATGTTCTTGTTCGTTCTGAGAGTGGGTTTGCAGTCGCGGCACGGCACGGCACGGCACATTCATTTTTGAACTCGTCAAGTTGCATCCATTTCGAGTACGGCGCGCAGCAATAATCTCTCTGTATCATTCTGATGAGAATCTTTCGTGGCGTGTGTTACGTGTCTACCATGCCAAAAAAGGTAACGGGGAAGTGGGTTACTTTGCACCATGTGCATTCATTTCCCCCGCTGTCACGCACGACGCTCAGTGATTATGCATTTACGATGACGGTCTGAGATCGCCGGTGCGCTTGTACACATTCTTTATGATTATCCCTAGCACATGCATGAACACATTCTTTTACATGTACAAATAATAGTAGTCTCAGATGGTGTGAATGAGAAACTTGTAACAACTTGTAGCGTTTGTTACTGACCAGTGCTGACCCCATAATTCTCCGTCCCACAAGCAACAATCTTTCCATTTACGACTCCAGACAACATATACTACACAGACGATCTGAATAGTATGGATTGTCCAATGCTTGTATCAACTCAACGTACAACTCGAAGACACCAGATAACCCTTTCTTTTTTTTCTTTTTTATTCTTGATTCTTGACAAACATTTTGGCTAGGCCCAATTGACCGTGAAGACATTGCAAATATGCAATCGGAGACGACTGTACTGAACTTCAGAACGTCTTGCCCAGGTCCTAGAAATAGCAAGGACAGCTCAGCCATGACTCACACCGGCAGGAAAACAGAACAACGCACTAGATCTTACCAAGATTGACGGTGAGGGGATCGTAGTGCTTCCCGTCTGTCGTCGCTTCGAGGTCCACGTAGAGCTCTCCATCCTTAATGTAGAACGTCGCTGATCCATGGGTCTTTTCGGTGACTTTGTAGAATACGCCAAGAGTGAGGGCTCTCAAACTTCCAGAGAGGTCCGGCGATACGAAAAGCCCAATCGGGAAGCCTACATGGACGCTCGCGTTAAGAGAGTACGCGGCTGTGTCAAAGGTTCCTTTGATCTGAAAACGAGATCCAGAGGCAATCAACAGTCAGATAACTCGATGACTAGTACGGAAAACTGACAGTCCAGGAGTGGCCCGCATATTCAACCGTTTTATCAAAGTTCAAAGTCTCTGTATTACTTTGTCAGTGTCGGCGCAACTCAAGCCAGGCAGCTCGATTCCTACTAGACATGTTGGTTGCTTTGGGAGTGTAAGACGAGGAGTGGGTGCACGATGGGGAACTCCCGTTAGCCCTGGCTCCATACAGTATTTATCCTTAGAACGTATTTGTGAGCCAAATAATAAAACGAAATTAGGGCGCAACCAATTAAATACATATCCATCTAGTTAATGAGTTGGCGCAGAGAAATATCCGTTTGAGCGCCAGAGGAAGACCGGGCTCAGTGGATCCCCCTACTTCAATTCTTGATGGCTAAATCGGTCAATATGATATTCTCAACGTCGAGGGTTCCTTTCTTGACTGGTGTCATCTCAGCCCAAAAGGCTGAGGATGGAAACATTTCGTGGGTTGAGTTTACTCCGCAATACCATTCCCACCTGGTCAAGTGTGCTGTCGCGCTTGTACCTCACCCTGTTCACAAGGTGGAAAAGGTGATGTTTGTGTATATCTTGGAGCTTCTCAATGGGGAAGGTCATATGGCCTTCCCAAATCTCCAGAAGGGTGGGCGCAGAAGAGGCGTCTTCCATTGCAACGGAGCCATGCTGCTAAGCAGGAATGGGAAATGGGAAGTTGCAACAGTGGCCAAACTTCCCACCCATGAGCGGCAATGTGTGACATCCAGGCGAAAGTTCGAGTCACGCAAAACTGCCAAGAAGCACAAGTGCCCCAAGCCAAAGTGGAGTGCATGAGAAGGGGAGCGGGGCCAGCGGACAGGCCTCACAAGCCAATGAGTCATGCCGCAGGACGGATGATGTAATACATGCCAGGCGAGGGCCTCATCGTACTCATCCGTCTGATGAACGGAAATGCATGAATGACGCACGTCCGTCCCACACACATCCGCTGTGACCTCATACTTTATCATCGTTCGTAGCGACTGACATCATGAATCATTGACGAAGAACTCCACACCATCCACAGAACCCTCCTTGTCCGCTTCTCCACTCCCCCTGCTCTGGCTTGTTTGAACTTTTTTTTTCAAATTCTCGATTTTTATTTATTTATTTCTTTTCACATTTCAGAGGGCGCGGCAAGAATTTCCGAAAGCGCTGTCATTGCCGTGCTATATTTCTTTGCCACTGTATTTCCACGACATCGAACTCTTGTTCACTGTATTTTATGGATGATAGCTTCACCGCGAGTTGGAACTTACCTGGCCTCACTAGTAATGCGACAGCACGCATGATCTGGCCCACTCCCGCAACAGAGTTCATGAACTAGCATAATCAAGCGCAACGTACTCCTATTGGACGGCCTTCTTTCAAAGTTGAGGTTCCAGGGACATCGGCGGGTGATGAGAGACGAGTCGGCATACCAGGGCTCCGTAAGTCTGACTCTGCGCTTGAATCCTCAACAGGAGGACAGCGTGTAAAAGAATCTAAATCACCCTAGAGGGGCGTCGTGCATACTCCTTCCGCATGTCCCAAAAAGCAACAATCACATTTACGATCCCAAAAGAGTGGTTAAAGTTCTCAAGGTCACGTCGTGTGTCGGGAGGGTTCAGTGCTGAGTGTTGACGTATTGGCTTTGGTTGAGTCTCAATCAGTAGTTTGCATCTGTAGCTTTCTGCGGTGAGTGAGAACAGCCTTGAGTCGTGGCGGAAAAACCTCTCAGATGTCAGTGAGACTTTCTCTTCATGCCATACAATTTTCAGGAAAGTTCTGGGGCTGGGCTTCTGGCAAGTCAATTGTGCATTAGATCCCTCAAGATGTTCATGGCTTGAATTCGAGAATAGGTCAAGTAGTGACGAGATAGCGATGGAGAGTGATCACGCCGCGGCGGTGCGCGCTCTGAACGAAATATGGTGTTGTTTTGTTTGAGGACCAGGTAAGACTACGAGAATTGGACAAGACCCCTTGCCATTCCTCAGTCTCTGGCAGGCCATTTCGTTCCGCACGCGGCGTCTGCATGAAGGCGCACAGCATCATCCATGTACATGCCCGAAATGCTCTCCTTGCCCCGAGCCACGCGCATCTGAGTCCGCGCGCCTCCAATCTCGTTATACATTCTATTCCTCTCCCTTTCCTCTATTCTTACTTTCTTACTCCTCGTCTCCTTCTTTCCCATCGAATGGATCTCTGCATTTTTACTTATAAAATGGCCTCAGAAAAGCCCCCAAAGACAAGTTTTATTCTCTCACAGACGACGTCTGCGCGCTGGGCGCGTTTTGCCCCCCCCTTCCTTCAAAAGAATCTCCAACGACACCTTCTATCCGCACCTCACAACCTGTACAGGACACACTGAGAAGCACCGCCCGACGAATGAAAAGAGTGCTTGGGTATGAGGCTTCCAGTCACCATAGTTCATTTCACTTCGCTGTCACATAATGGTGTTGTGACCTTTGCAAGGAATCAGACCTTCTCGAGGCAGCAGGAAGAAAGATCAAGATTTTCCTGTCCACGGCGAAACCCGAGGAAATGGGGCTGGCTAGTCGGTTTGGAGTCCCATCTGGTTTCTCGACCGTGCATTCTTAGGTCTAGTCTTGCTTAGTCATCTAGTCATCGCCCAAGGTGATGCATGCTCTATTCCTACCCAGGTCACTTGTGTTCCGTGGGTGATGACACCGGTAAACCCTACAAGAAGAGCTAGGCTACTCGTGACCAATGTCCATGCACAACGTGTGGAAGATGAAGAATGCGTGGGCGGACCCGAAATTTGACAAAAAGGCTCGATACGGGACTTCTTGATCCCCTCGATGTCTATAATATCTCCTCCCGGATGCCATACGTGGGACAACCGGTAGAAATTGACAGCCTATCTCGACAATGATCAGCGGCGTGTACAGGAAGCCACAGAAGTCGGGGCCCTCACCGCCACCATCATCATTTGCGATGCCGCGGCATCTACCGCTAAGTGCCGTTTACTAACTCCGAATGAGCGATGTAATCCTCCTAATGACATACTGTCTTGCCACTTTGCAAATATCTGGGGGTCTGCAAGGGGCTAGAGGTGCCGCGTGCAGACAGACAGTATTTTGTAGATCCCCGCTGAGATATGCAATGGGTGTTCACAGGTGTCTTGGGTAAGTACTTTTTTGACGTCTATGTAGCTCCCCCCCCTGGATGAACGGATATGGCTATTGGCCTCGTATATGTCACGGTCGTGACGTACCGGCACTTTGCAGAATCATGATGACAGTTAGTGGTAGCCCTATGCCCTGCAGTCAGTCAGGCCCGAGAGAGCCGACTCACCCTCGACCCTCGAATGCCAATAAGCGTCACGAGTTCGTGTTCTGGTTCGTTGGCCTTCCTTCACCTTTGACCGCTTCTTGTAATCGAACGGGCGGAGAAACGGGCGGTGCCCATATAATACACCAAGGATGCATCGGGTCTCGCTCACGGGACAGTGCCACCAAATACTCTTGCCAGCATGGATTAGAAGATAATGGAACATGAAACTTGTTAAGCAGGTGGCAGGCCATGACTGTCCAGGGGCCGCTGGAAAATCTAGTACCAATTTCGGTGGGATCGGGAAAATTCCCCCCTACAGCCCGCGAAGATGGTCGACAGTACGAAAGGTTCGGTTTGTCGCGCTGAATCCCTGGAGGAACGGACAACGGACAATGAGTGCACACTACTGCCACCCGCCCCCCCCACTCCACAACGCGCACTATCCATCCCGAGACACCCATGCTGTGGCTGGGGTCTTGCGGTATCTCTGCGCCACTTACATGGCTATAAATTACTAAATTACTAACTTAACACCATCGCAACACTTGGTGAACGCAATGCTCGAAAACAATTCCTTGAAAAGTCTCATATGCTGTGATTCTGTGAATGAGGAACGGTGACAAGTTGCACCGCACTTCACTGACCAGTGCTGACCGGTGACCCCCTGATTATTCATCCAACAAACAACAATCTTTCCATTTGCGACTCCAGACAACGTATACTACATGGAGGGTCTGAATAGTATGCATTGTCCAATGCTTGTACCAACTCAACGTACAACTCGAAGACACGGGATAGCCCATTCTTTTTTCCTTTTTTAAATTCTTGACTATTGACAGATACTGTGGCTAGGCCCAATTGATCGTGAAGAGAACATTGCAAATATGCATTTGGAGACGACCGTCCCAAACTCCAGAACGTCTTGTCCGGGTCCTGGAAAATGGCAAAGACAGCTCAGCCGTAACTCACACTGACAGGGAAAGCAGAACGACGCACTAGATCTGACCAAGATCGATGGTGAGGGGATCGTAGTGCTTCCCATCTGTCGTCGCCTCTAATTCCGCGTAGAGCCTCCATCCTTGATGTAATATGTCGGTGATCCATGGTTCTTGGGGCAGATGTAGTAGATTACGGCAAGACCGACGCCTCTCAGACTTCCAGACAGGTGCGGCGATGCGATAAGTCCAATCCCGAGGTTCACATCGAGGTGTGCGTCAAGAAAGTACGCGGCTGTGTCCAAGGTCCCTTTGAGCTGAAAACGAGATCCAGAGGGCAATCAGTCAGTGCGTCAGATAACTCGAGAATTGTGCAGAAAAAACTGACTATCCAGGTGTGACCCGCATAATTAACCGTTTTGTCAAATTTGAAAGGAGCTGTAGCTGTATTGTCTCGTCAGCGTCGGCGCAGCTCAAGTTGGGCAGCTCGATGCCTACCAATATCGCTAGACATCTTGGTTGTTTTGGCGAGTGTAAGATAGGGAGTGTGGTGCACGATGGGGGACTCTCGTTAGCCCTGCGCCCATATTTATCCCTAGAACGTATTTGTGAGCCAAACAATGAAACAAAACTCGGGCACACTCGATTGCATCCGGGCTTAGTAGATCCCCTACTTCGATTACTGTGACTATGTTGATGGTCTCGATTCAGCCACGAATGATCGAATTAGGGGATCTACTGAGCCCGGGTGTAGCTTCTTCGGACGCTTCTCCGGTTCATTAACTAGGAGCACCTGGATGGATATGTATGTGATTGATTATACCCGATTTATTGTTTGGCTCACAAATACGTTCTAAGGATAAATATGGGCGCAGGGCTAAACGAGTAGTTCCCCATCGCGCACCACACTCCCTGTCTTGCACTCCCAAAAGCAACCAACATGTCTAGCGATATTGGTAGGCATCGAGCTGCCTGGCTTGAGTTGCGCCGACACTGACGAGGCAATATAGCTCTTGTGCCCTTTGATAAAACGATTGAATATGGGGGTCACACGTGGACTGTCAGTTTTCTGTATAATGATCGAGTTATCTGACGCGCTGACTGATTGCCCTCTGGATCTCGTTTTCAGTTCAAAGGAACCTTTGACACAGCCGCGTACTTTCTTACCGCAAACCTCAATGTGAACTTTGGGATTGGACTCATCGTGTCGCCGCTCGTGGCTGGAAGTGTGAGAGACCTCGGTATTGGCGGGTACTACAAAATCAGCGACAAGACCGATGGAGAAGCGGTATATTACATTAAAGATGGAGGGATCTACGCGGATTTAAAGACGACGACAGATGGGAAACGTTACGATCCCCTCACCATTGATCTTGGTAAGATCTAGTGCGTTGTTCTGTTTTTTCCTGCCAGTGTGAGTTATGGCTGAGCTGTCCTTGCTATTTTCCAGGACCTGGACAAGACGTTCTGGAGTTCAGAACAGTAGGACAGTCGTCTCCGATTCCATGTTCATGGTCAATTGGGCCTAGCCACAATGTTTGTCAATAATCAAGGATTAAAAAACAAAAAAAGAATGAGCTATCTTCTGTCTTGGAGTTGTACGTTGCGTTGATACGAGCATTGGACAATGCATACTATTCAGACCCTCTATGTAGTATACGTTGTCTGGAATCGTGAATAGAAAGATTGTTGTTTGTCGGACGAATAATCAGGGGTCGGGATTGGTCGGTGACGTGGGTTCCTCATTGACAGTATCTGAGACTTGTCGAGCCTGTCTTCATGTGGCCACGGCACTGTGAGGAACACACCTATTCTGGTGCAGCAGGAGAGACGAGCATGGTCGGATCCAGTTGGGCGCCTTCACATTGGGTCCTTATGCCATGAGCACCGCCCGCCACCCGTTCTACTTATAGTCGACTTGATCCGCAGACCCTCCCCCACTGGCTCTCCAGGGCGGCTCAGAATATGGATAGGGAGAGATGTTGGCAATTTGGAAGAGTGGAAGGGGGACAAGAACGCGCGCAGACGAGAAGAGAATACTTGATTTTTTTTTTTGGAGGCCCTCGTACTTACATTGTATTTAGTCCATTCAAGTTCAAAAAATAAAACGCAGAGATCAAATGGAGAGACGCGATGTAGAGCGAGATGGGAGGCACGCGATGAGCGCGGCTGCTGAATTCCAATCAACAAGAGAATCGACGTGGCGCGCATAGTGTATGCGTTAACCTGTAGACCCCACACTGAGATATTATCCTTACGATGAGTCTCAGGGCAGTGAGTGCATGCTTCGGATGTGGTGATGGGAGCCAACGGGCAGACGAAACGAAAGAACGGGTGGTGTGGAGTCCTAAGCGTGTAGCGTATTTATATCTTGGTTGTCGGTGAGGGCTGCGACCACGATCACATTCACGGGGTAGGCTGTACATAATGGATCAATAGAACGGGACGTCTCAAGATTGACACCTTCATCGAAACCTTGTGCCTACTCTCGACAGGGATGGGACCTTGCGCATCGAGAGATGTGGGAGGTGAACTATGTGAGACGCTCAAGAAGATGTGTTATCGGCTCTTCTAGATCTGGAGCATTTCCTTTCATCCATCCAAGGCGCTAGTCGGAACCGGAATCTTGGGGCCAAGCGGTGGCGACCCTGCAGGAGGGAGTTTCTCGAGGTCCGTATTGTCAAGCCCGTCAGGGTCTGTGCAACTCGAGCCAGACGGCTCGATGCCCACCAACGGAAATGAGTCGAGTGCTAGACAGTATCGATTACTTTGCGAGGCGAACTTTCGCTAGCGCTGCCCCCCCGTCTTGATCCTCAGAACGTATTTTTGTGACGCTAAACTCGGGTGCAATCGATCACACACATATCCATGTCGGGCTCTCCCACAGGTGCTCCTCGTCGATGAATCAGCGAAGAGAAGGGACGTAGTTCGTCGTTTCCCAACAGCCACTCGAACGTCCGAACAAGGGACCGCCAGCCAGCGAGGCTCAAGGAGATCTCCCTCATTGTCGTTGAGTTCGGGCCATCACGTCAGATGCGTAATCGCTGGGTATTTATACGGGGACGGCGGGAGGAGATGAAGATAAAGGCACGACATCGCGGCCAGGTCAACCCTCTCCCTGGGATTTGTGGTCATGACAGACACGTCACGCACAAATAAGCACAAGAGATCTCTCCAGAATGACACCAATGTGAATGCAGGTCATCTTTGTCGTGCTTGAAGTGGTGAACATGAATCTCAATACCAACGATGTAGTCTGCGTCCTTTGACAGAACACCCGCAACCCGAAAAATTTGTCCATTCACGTGACCTAACCCTAGGGTTAGAAGCTTACACAACCCGTGGTGAAAACTGGATTGTATGCACAGGCACGTAGAGAAAGGACCGTTCTGCGCACACAACCGGGCCATCACCTGAGAAATGAACAGTGTTTGGAGATCACGGATCACCTACCTTCGCGGCAAGAAACAACCAAACATCATGTATGCTACGGTACGTTCCCGTTCAACACCAGCCTGGGGGCACAGAGACCAAATTTGCAATTGCGCAACACTGCCAGAACAACAACTTGGGGATCGGAAAACATGAGATATTTTGTGCATTGGGAGTAAAAAAAAAAGGAAAAGGCTAGCTACTTCACAACAGGGCCACCAAACAAAAGAAAAAAAAAAAAACAAGCTGCTGTACGAGTAACGGATATCAGATAGATGATGTTGTGGTGACGATGATTGATGGTGATGGATGATGACGACGATGATGATGATGTAGGTGAAATGATGATTACTGATTGCAACGCACGGTCCTAGTGAGGGTGCAGTGAGCAGTTGTGGGGGGGGGGGGGGGGGGGGGACAAGACGGCATAGCATATGTATCGTTGTCGTGCATGACTGCAGATCCGAGATGGGTGTTGGGTGTTGTGGCGGGGGTTGGAGGGTATTCTTCGTACGTATATATATATATCTACACGAAAACGAGTGACGGTTTTGAAAGAAACGATTGACGAGACGCCATTGGCGATGACTGCCGTGAGACCGCGCGAAGACCAAGAAAAGCGAGCATACACGTAGCGCGGGTAAGGCGGCAGTAAAATAGAAACTCACAGTACCGAGCCTGAGGAGAAGCCGGGAATTAAATTAGAAGTCACGGTGGTGGTTGGAAGGTAAATGGTCAACGGGGGAGCAAGCGGCGGCGTCTTGTCACCGTCGACCCGCAAATATGGCAATGCAAACGATAAAGGGGATGTATGTAAACAGCGAGATAACGGCCATAACACGGCAGCGAAATCGCCACGATCGTGCGTCTGCATGCGTCGCATATTACGATCCCATGAGCAACCTTCCTCGAGTCCCAAAAAAAGAAAGAAAAAAAAGACACACCAAATTCGATCTGCGGGTCATCCAGTGGTACCGCCTTCTCCGTATCGGTCCCACCAACAACACGTGTCTGAGGCACGCGCCAGACGGCACCGATCCACCATAGCGGGAAGAGCACGAGCGCGAGATAGAACAGCCACGCGTGCACGGGGGAGCCCTCCTCCTCCGTCGTGCGGAAGCGCAGCGCCCAGCCCGTCTCCATATGCCGCGGCGGGCGACGAGGGTCGCGCATGTGGTACGCGGATGAGGGGCGGCCCACGGACGGTACTTGGGGCGTCACGAGTGCGCTGATGGGGATCGAGCGCTGCGAGAGCGAGCGGCGCCGGTCGCGCTCGGATGCATTGTCGTGGTGAGACCCTCCACCGGTCGCCGAGCGCGTCGAGGATGGCGCGCGGGCGCGAGAGGAGGTACGGGAGGAGTATGTGCCCGTGTTGTGCGCATTTGCATTCGTAGCTGACGACGCGGGTGATGGTGACGGACCCGAGAGGCGAGCGCGTTTGTTATTACTGTAGGAGGAGGGCGCGAGCGACGACGTGTGCTCACGCGGGGAAGCTAAACACACACACACGCGACGCGAAACACGGTGAACGGATTATATTGTTAGCATAAGCGTGGAATGACGTAATCTGAGTGGGGGGGGGGGGCAGAAAAAACGTGGTTCGCACCTGGCACAGCGAACGTGGCCTTTTTGGAATCGGGAGGCGTGATATCCACGTCCTCTGCCTTGCGCTTGCCCTTGGTAGTTTCAGAACGGGCATGCGATGATACGGGCGTCTGGGGTGGGGCATTATCGGAGGCGGTGGCGACGGCCGCGACAAGGGAGAAAGAAGGCATCAGAGCTGAGGAACCCGTGTTCGATGACGAAGAGGAGGGGATCGGAGTGGGCGAGGGCCTGGAGCTGGCCTTGAGGGAGCTCCTGAGGGGCTTCTTGTCGTGCACGCGAGGGGCATCTTGCTGCATTCGGACGACGTTACCGGATAAGGAGAAATTAGGGTCGTATAAATTAGAGGCTATACGGTCGTGAGCGTCGACTTGGGCGACGGGGGCAAAGGCTGGATTCGGGTGTGACGAAGAGGAGGAAGAGGAGGAAGGGGATGATGAGGGCGATGAACGGATGGGGGGACGGAGAGATTGAGAGAGGACATTAATCGGCCGAGTGCTTGGCCACGAGGCCATCGTGGGAACAGGGACAGGCACCTCCCCTTCCCCTTTGTCTCCTCCGGCATCCTTGGCCAGCGCATCGCCCCCTCCTTGCTCGTCGCCGTCTTCCCCGCTCTTGTTCGACGATTTTGTTCTGAAGATATGTTGTACCTTTGGAAGACTGCGATAAGGCCGTAGCGACTTCCCAAACGTGAATTGGCCAGGCGTGGCCCCGTCATTGTTCTTCGCGCCCCCACTCCAAGCGCGCGGTGGGAAGGTTGCCATCCTCGCCCGAGAGGTCAGAGCTGGGTGGTCCAGCGGTGGCAACGGTGGTGGAGCGCTAGGCACGGCGACCTCGAAACTTGGGTGCCCGAGCGTGCGGGGCGAGTCAAACCCGAGTTCACGCGCGACGGGTGTCGAGATCTGCTTGTAGCTGTTTGACCGAGCCGCGGCTCCGCTAGCTGTTGCCGCGGGCGTGCGTCGACCGGACGAGGACTGGGAGCTAAGACGGGGCGTGTTTTCCTTGTTTTCGTACGGTGACGAGTGCGTGCTGGTCGTCTTGGAGGTGGAGGATGGACGGGAGGAGAGCCGCGAGTTGGCACGCCGTGCGCGCCACGCGGACGGTGACGGCGAAATCTGCTCTCCAAATTCGTTCAGCGAGGGCGGGGGGGCCCGGCGCCGACCAAAGGTCGACCAGTTCCCAAGGCGCTCGATGAGACCGCGCCCGTCCGGCGGGGTATTGCCTGAGGAGCTGCTCGAGCGACTTGCTTTTGGTGAGTCCGAGTCGCCCTTGGCGGGGGATGCTGATGACGCGTTTGGCTGTTGAGTTGGTCGTCCCGTAGCTGACGTGGGGGGATTTAATATCCCTCGACGGATGGGTGGTGGGAGACCGTGGCGGATTGTGGCTGGCTCCGCGGCAATATCATCTGGTAAAAGATCGAGATTTGGGTATATTCTTCGTTGTATTGGATGCTCGTTGATGGGTTGTTCTCTGGCTGGTGGTTGAACGTGCGTGGGTGTCGTGACTGTCGTCGGTGCGGGAAGGACTGGTCGATCTGAATGGGGAGAGGACTGGCTCACCGCGCGGGACCGCAAACGTGATAAAATGGATGGCATGAGTTGCTCTCCAAAGCAAAACACGCGGCACTGTGAATTTGCATACGAGCCAAATAACTGCAGTGCGGCGATTAGATCCACTTGCGCTGCGGTGAATCTTTCGCGCGCAGACGATCACCAAGCGGAGAACGTACCTGGTAGTGATCCACCTCGATGCCTCAAAAGTCCAATGGTGCACGGCGGTGTCGACTGGGGACTTCTAGGGGCCTCTGAATGAACTTTGATCCTATCGAGGAGTCGTCGGTCACTCACCTTTTGAACTGCCCGCTGTGAGAGACAAACTGGCCTGTTTTGGAATCTCTGGGACCCTGCACTGCAGCTGCCCAGCTCGGCCCGCGCTTACCATGACAAGCGACGTTGACCTCAACCTAAATTTGACTACAAGGAGTACATGAAAATGATGATATATTCAGACTCCACATGTATAGAAGGAGCACTATCACAAGTTGGGAGTTTCAAACAGCTTGAGAGTTTCGAAATGCAGTATTGCAATACAAGTACAGCAGGACTTCTTGATTGCTCTTGTGATTCACAGTTTAGTGGAATGTAGGTAGTATATCCAAAAAAAGATCAGTTATTTTCCCTAAAAAACTGCATTTTGAAACTCTCAAGCCATTTGCTCCCAACTCTTGATAGTACAGCATTGACAGAACACTGATTGACAGCTGGTCATTACGTGTGATTCATTCATACTGTACCGTGAGCAATACTGTATCTGTATCAGAGTTGTGGCCCGGCTCGGGCCGCCAGCCGCTGGGTGTGACGTATCGTGACGTGACTCTCATTCGTGACAATACCGTGACAGTGACAGTGATCGTGGCGTGGACGACCGACTTGGGCTTGGGTGGGGCGGACAGGCTCTAGCAACAACATTAACTACAGCACCGGCCAGAGCTCTTGCCCACCATGGACAGAATCGAAGCTCTGGGGAACACTCTTTCCAATATTACTCTCTACGACATCAAGTCAATGTACACTCAGGTTCGTTTCATCCTCCCGAAAGCTCACACGTGTTATCTCTCAACGCTCGGGGCGTCGTACTCACGCATCTGGGTGGTGATACTATAGGCAAAAAATGTAGTATTCAATGTCAGCGAAATGGAGGCCAAGGTGCGCGAAGCCACGAATGAGGACTCTTGGTGCGTTAAAGACTTTCATGAGGGTGCGGAGACTGTGTACTGAGCCGTTTTGTAATCACCTAGGGGCGCGAGCTCGACGTTGATGCAAGAAATTGCTCAAGGGCATGTCTCTTTTTTCCTCGAAGCCTTTGAACACAAATAGTTGACCTCGTCGTGAAATTTACTAGGACGTTCAACTTGTGAGTCGCGGAAGACGCCTTTTTTGGCCAGAGTCCAAGGAAAATGGCTCATGTGCGGCCGTTCATCGTGTAGCCAGCATTTTAACGAGATCATGCCTTGCATCTACTCTCAATTCATGGAAAAGGAGGCCCGCCAGTGGCGGCAGATCTACAAGGCATGCCGTGATCGGTGATCTCGCTTGTTCATCGTCGGCTCATTGTAGCATACGATCATAGGCCCTGCAACTGCTCGAGTATCTGGTGAAACATGGGTCTGAGCGCGTCGTCGATGATGCTCGCTCCCATGTCTCCACCATCAAAATGCTCCGTAGCTTCCACTACATCGACGAGAAGGGCAAGGATCAGGGTATCAATGGTAATCTTTTTTTTCCCAACACTCAAGCATCTTGTCCGACCATATTTCCGTCTCACAGTGCGAAATCGCTCCAAGGAGCTCGTCGAGCTTCTCGCCGATGTCGAAAAAATTCGCCAGGAACGTAAGAAGGCCAAGGCCAACCGAGCCAAGTACGTTGGCACTGGGAACGACGGGATGTCCTTTGGTAGTGGACGCTATGGAGGGTTCGGCAATGACTCTTACGGTGGTGACTATGGGTCCAGCGCAAGCGGTTACGATCGAGGTGGGTGCTTCTTATCCTCGTCCTCGCGAGATCACGATTGATATGCGAGTACAGACTATTCGGGCGGTGGAAGCAGTAGTGGCTTCCGGGACACCACACCCAAGAAATCCGACTTTGAGGAGTATGATGCTGGCGAATTTGAGACATCGCCACGTCGCACTACCGCCCCCAATGCGGCCACCTCGACAAGCCAGGCCCGTTCGCCGACAACACAATCCAAAGCTGCAGGGAAGGTACCGGAACCCGCGCCTGCACCAATTATGAACTTGCTCGACTTTGACGACTCTGAACCCGCGGCAGCGGGCAGCGCGACTGCCGCGTCAACTACGGGAGGGAAGGACAAGGCTCTCCCAGCACTCGCGCCGCTAGCGACCAACGAAAATGGTGTGTTACTATTTTTTGGTTTCTAGTATCAGCACATGCCCACGTACATGTGATAAGTCGGTGGCGACGATGACTTTGCAGATTTTCAAGCCGCGCCGTCTTCACCCCCTGCAGCCGCCTCAATCGCCACTACCACACCTTTGGCGACTACACCGGCGTCTGCTGCTGCTGCTGCCAAGCCGAACCTCATGGATCTTCTTGGATCCACTAGCCCCGTCTCGTCTAGGCCTGTTCAATCAGTGCAACCCCAGGCTTATAGCGCGTTTAACGCTGCGCTCGCGGCCCCTTCGTCACAGGTGCGCCCGAGCTCCACGCCGGCGACGGCACCCGCGTACGCACCAATGCCCTTGATGAGCACAACAACGGCAGCGCGGTCGGCATTGACGTCGCCCGTAGCCACTGGTCCTGCTTCAGCGGCCTCTTCGGCAGCGTCCACAAAGTCAAAGTCGGGTGGCAGCGGCAGCGGGTTCGATGATTTGTGGTCAATGTCGCTCGGACTCGGCGGTTCGACCGCGGCCGGCAAGTCTACCGGCGCCGCGAAGAGTATCCGGGATCTGGAGAAGGAGAAGGCGCAGGCTGGGATTTGGGGTTGGCAGCAGCAGCAGCAGCAGCAGCAGAGTCAGACGCGACCACCGGCTGCGATGGGCGGGTTCGGGTCGTTTGTGAAGCCCGCGGAGTCGAGTATTACTAGTGGCGGCGGCGGCGGCGCGCCTGCTGGAGCAGACGACCTGCTTCTGTGAAACGGCGTGTGCGTTCGTTGTCATTGCCAGGATTTTTCTCCTATTTTTTATGCACGTAGGTTAGATACATGGCGGGGTGATGTACCCTCGTTTCTCTCCCTCCAGCTTTCTCTACTTGGCCTCTGTCTCTAAGGCAGGGCTAGGTGAAAGAACAAGGAAGTGAAAACAGAACCGTTTCCCTGTGTATCCAACCATTTATTGTTTTCTCCGCTTATAGATTTTTATTATAGAAAGAATGGTGCGTGCACATTGTGCGTGGGATTGCCTGCCTGGAACGGCGTGTACCTGCCACTGGTGGCTCCGTGCGTCGTACCTTGATGTCTGTATGTGGCTTGGATATCTGCATTTTGGCACCGAGTCCGTCCGTCGACAGCCTCGTCGTGTTCACCTTTGAGGGTATCCATGAATATCAAGCCTATATCAGTATGATCATGTTCTTGTCCAGTAGCAATGCACATTGTCTCGTCTCACTCACTCACTCACTTGAGCTCTATAATGTATAATCACACACTAACTACAAGGTGGGTTTTGGCCGCTTTGCCTGCACTCTACGCCGCACAACACACTCATCTGTAACGACCCCAGCCTTCGCGCTGGCAATGCCGTACGGTATCATTCAAAAGCAAGGAATCCCGCGGTCGGCGCCTGTTTCACTTGAGGCCAAGTTTGAGTTTGGTAATAATTGAGCGAAGTGCTCCCTTCATGCATTGATCATAATCGGATTACCAGCTGCTTCTTTCTGTTCATGCATTCTCGTCATCGGCCTGGTTACGCCATTTCCTGCGTCGTCTGGTTCTGATTCTATGGTGAACCCCTGGACCGAGATAAAATAACCCGAAGACGACGTAGCCTTTTCCTTCTCCGAACGTCCCAACCCCGAGGTCAAGGCATTCTCCTGTTTTTCTTGTCTAGTAGCGAGCGAGGCGAGCGGAGCCAAACGAAAACATGCGTCTTCTGGCCCTGTCTTCTTCCGCGCTCATCTCAGTCTCCACCTTCCTGTCTCTCTTCCTTCTCCCAGAGCAAACTCATGCCCTCTGGCCCCAACCACGCGACATCGAAGCGGGCTCATCGGCCCTCCTCCTCGCGCGCTCCTTCAAAATAACCGTCGCGATCCCAGATGCACCCTCAGACCTCCTCGCCGCGGCGCAGCGCACGCATGCCCACCTCGCCACGGACAAGCTCGCGCGGCTCGTGCCCACCCACGGCGCAGAAGACCTCCCCGCGCTCGCGCACGCGCGCACGCTCCCCGGGTTGACTCTGCGCCTCGGTCCCGGTATCAAGGGATCAGCTGCCGCGCCCATCGCGGTCGAGGCGCGCGCGCCGCTCACGGACCGCGACGAGGCGTACTGGCTCAGCGTGCCGGCGGACGGGGGTGAGGCCGTGCTCAGCGCCAATTCGACGCTGGGCTTGTTCAGGGGCTTGAACACGTTCGCGCAGTTGTGGTATCATTATGACGTGTCGCTGGACGATGCGGCGGCGGCAGGCGCTGGTGGTGGCCTCCGTGGATCGATCGTGTATACGCTCACCGCACCTGTGGCGATTCACGACTCACCGGCTTATGTGCGTCATGAGGCAATCATTCTCGTTGTGTAGGTGGCTGCTGACTCGGGAGAGGGCGACAGCCATATCGCGGGTTCTTGCTGGACACGGCGCGAAATTTGTATGTGATCTCCCCTTTTTTTTTCGTGCTCCGCGCTGCTTGTTTAGGACCATCACGAACTTATCATCATGCTCGTCTTAGCTTCCCGGTGTCCGACATCGAACGCACGCTCGATGCGATGTCCTGGGTCCATGTGCGTGTTTTACCCGTTTCTGACGCCACTGCAGGAAGCGCGTGCGCCTGACAAGTAACGACTGCAGCTCAATACATTCCACTGGCATATCGTCGACAGCCAGAGCTTCCCGCTAGTCGTGCCCAACTACACCCAAATTGCGTCCAAGGGCGCGTACAGCGCCGACGCAGTGTACACCGCGCAGGACGTCGCCCACATCGTGTCCTATGCCGGCGCCGTGCGTTCCCTCTCTTCCATCTCCTTAGTGCAAAAAATCTCACCCGAATGAAATCGCTCTGCAGCGTGGAATCGACGTTCTCGTCGTACGTAGTTTCCAGTGGAGGGACGGAGAGGAATTTGTGCTTAAATAAACGTGATACAGGAAATCGACACACCGGGACACACCTCTGCTATCTCCTATTCGCACCCGGAGCACATTGCCTGCGCCGACGCGTCGCCCTGGTCGACGTACGCGAACGAGCCGCCAGCGGGACAGCTCCGCCTCGCCTCGCCCGCAACGATCAATTTCACCGTGGGTCTGCTGAGCGCCGTCGCGGAGCTGTTTCCCTCGACGCTGTTCAGCACCGGCGGAGACGAGATCAACGTGCGGTGCTACGAGGACGACGCGCAGACGCAGCGCGATCTCAATGGGCGGACACTCGATCAGTCCCTCGAAGCGTTTACCCAGGCGACGCATGGCGCGATCAGGAAGCTTGGCAAGACGCCGGTCGTGTGGGAGGGTGCGTGAATTCCTGTTCTTTCCACTTTCAAATGGGGGCATGAAAGCCGTTTTGTTGTTGTTATTGTTGTTTGGAACAGAGATGGTGCTCGACTATAACCTGACGCTCCCTAACGATACCATCGCCATGTACGAGCGCCTCTCCCGCTATCACCATCCCAACCGTTGATGCCGCATTTTCCAGGGTGTGGATTTCGTCGGCTGACGCAGCCGCTGTCGCCGCGAAGGGGTTCCGCTTTGTTCACGCAGCATCCAACTCATTCTACCTGGTGCGTCTAGTCGAGCCATTATTATACTTCAGATCCCGACGAATCCGCCTTTTGCCTTGCATGCGAGTAGGATTGCGGCGCCGGCGGGTGGGTTGGCAACGACCCCACAGGCAACAGTTGGTGCGACCCCTTCAAGACATGGCAGAACGTGCGAGTCTTCTCCTTACTTTCTTTCTAAAACGAATGTACGCCCCCCCCACCCCCCACGCACGCAGTGAAGGGGGCGGCGGGCTTTCCTAACTGTGCTTCTCCCCCCCCCCCCTCTCCCCTCCCACGCAGGCCTACACGTTCGACCCCCTCGCGAACTTGACGACCGCACAAGCCGCGCTCGTGCTCGGCGGGCAGCAGCTCCTCTGGACGGAGCAGTCGGGCCCGCAGAACCTCGACCCGATCGTGTGGCCGCGCGCCGCGGCGTCCGCCGAGGTGTTCTGGACGGGCGCTGGCCGCGGCAACGTGAGCGCGGCGCTGCCCCGGCTGCACGAGCTCGGCTATCGGTTTAGGCGGCGCGGCGTGCGCGCTATATCGTTGCAGCCCGAGTGGTGCGCGCTGCGCCCTTTTGCGTGCGATTTGAAGGCGTGAGATTTTGGCTTGTCTGTTTGTTTGTTGGGAACGTGTGTGTGTGTGTGTGCACTTTTGTGTGAGCGGTGGGGCTAGCGAGCGGGGGGTGTGCGCATGGGAATGAAGGACGAAGGACGCTGAACGATTTCTTTTTTTTTTTTTTCAACTTTATTTGGTGGTCAGTGACCAGACGATCTTCTTTTTGAAATCTCTTCGAATGTGGCACTTGATACTCATCGCGAAAGACAAAGAAGAAACTTTCTGCTTGTCGATAGGTTTCAAATATCAAGTGCCTTCGCTGTGCGATCTCGTGGCGTTCAGAAACCAGGTGTTGAATAGGGGGACGCACTGTCTCAGGCTTGGCTCGACTGACTGTTATAACCGACCCGCTACTAGTCGGCGCGGGTTAGCATAATGATGTCACGACACGATCTTGGGTACCAGATGGACTGCACACAGTCCAGGTGACTCGGAACATCTACAACATGATCTCAAGGCTTCTTCTTCCCGCGCCACTCTGCTTCAAACTCAAACTCAAAAAAGGGGAGGGGGAAAAGGTAAAAGTACGAGAAATACGGCAAATCCTTCCCTTCTGAAGCTGGCGTGTTGTTGTGAAGATCATCAGCTCAGATCGTCAAAAAGATCGTGATCATCACACCATCATCACCGAAAAGCCCCGCACCACGGTTTGCATTGAAAAGGATCCAAAAGAGACTTTTGGTTGCTACGAGGATAATATGGGGTTATTTCGTGACAGGACGGAGTACCATGATAGCAGCCCCAGGCTTCGTTGCCGTCGCCTTGCAAACATAGCAGATGACAGAATGGCAGGATGACATGCTGAATCAAGAACAAGAGCTCACGGCTGCCCACTTCCCGTGTAAAAAATATGACTATCAAAGTAAAGTGAGGGGGAAAGCCGCACAAGGATCTTGTCACAGGTAACCTGAGAAAAGTTTATCGGCGCATGAACGTGGATCAAGATGGCAAGTAGTAACACACTATCCCAACGTGGGAGGTAGTCTTCATCGAAGGACAAGTTCCAGTGTACAAGATTCCGCAAGCAAACGCTCCAAAGACGGGTAGCGCACTGGGGAGCACTTGGGTAGTAGATGGTGAACTGACGGGGTTTTGACCGATTCGGAGACCGAACTCGATAGCCCTCAAAAAAAAATTCATTCAGTTGCTTCTAGGACCTCGAACCATGGAGGATGAGATGAATTCTGGGCGGAGGAGGCCAAGGGTTAAGCCCAATTGAACTCCTCGAAGGTGTGGAGAATGCAGCCGAGCACACCACTTCGAGAGCGTCACTGGAGGTCGACGGCCGCGCCTTGGAGTGAGCGATCGGCGTTCGAGGCGAAGATGACGCCCCCCTTGGAGACACCCACAATAACGGTCATTCAAGTTAAAGTACTTTCCAGGTTTCATCGCCACAGCAGCCATTCAATGGAGTGAAGAAGATGTGGAGGGATTTGAGAGAGTCTGCGTACGACTATACCAGCGCGAAAGAAACTAGGTTGTATCGAAGGAAGCGGCGCACAACTGAGAGTTGTCTTGCCGCGAGAAATTGGCATTGGTGCCCCCCCCCGAAGAATGCGAGTCGCCATTTGATTGCGTGAAAGATGACATGATATCGAGCAGAAAAATGAAGAGCGAGCCCGGAAACGAAGGGAAGAGGGAAAGCTGTAGCAGGGTCGGCGATATTTCAATGACCCGAAGCCCAGGGACGCGCGCAGCCGAACGATGCTTGGGCCATTGGCAAATGATGTAGCGGTGTCGCCAGCCACAACACAAAGTAAGGTTGATAACCTCATTCAAGAACCCAGAGCGTGTGTATCTTCACCCGAACATGAATGTCGATGGTGTGAGGGGACCGAAGAGGTGGTGAGCCGGGATGGTTTAGCCGCAGTTCCGCGGTTGGAAGTAAATGTGTGAGGAGGGGGATAGAATGCAGAGGTATCCCGAAGTTCAAGCCGTTGAGGGCTTGGCCTGAGAGTGTAAACTTGAACCGATGGACACGGCTGCCAGTGTAGCGACGGCGGTGGCGAATAACCCTATGCTGGCATTATAGTTGATGTGCGCAACAACAACCAGCATGACCTCAGCGATCTTTTTTTGCCATCGGCCAGGCATCGTATTGTTCGTCCCCCCTACAATCTTCGAATTCCTGAAAAGGATAGGGTTAGAGCTATTTTCAAAGGGCCAGGCTCTCCTTGTCGTGGTGTCAACGGAGGATTGACGGAGAGGGGGTACCCACTTCAAATACACGCAGATGAATTCGGCGGCGGCAGTGGAGATCACGTACTCGTACCGTTCACCCTCTCGGTATCTTCTCGGTGATCAGTCTGAGAAAAATATTATGTGGAAACATGATGAGTAAACAGGAGGTTGGGAGGAGCCCGACGGGCACGGTGAGGCCTGGGACTCTGGGAGGCGTGATGCAGAGCTCGAGCTTAGCCTCGCGTACTGGCAGGGGACCTTTTGATAATAAAACAACATCCGGTATCGTCCATTTGCGGACAAACCCTCGACTCGACACTTATGAATGGGGCCCCAGTCACAGGAGTCTCAACACGAACAGATTAAAATCAATTCGGTGTGGGGATGTCGTTTGTAGTTTCAAAATATGCCCGCGCTTGCCAGTGGTGTAGAGATGAAAACAAAAAAAGGTCTGAAGACGACTGGCAACCGGGCCGAATGATGGCTTCGACATGCTCGGTGCATGAAGTCCCCATGTACGTACTGTGACAAAAAGAAAAGATCAGAGAGAGATGCACAGGGAAGATGTGAAGGAAATACAAGGGAACCTTGATACAACTACAGTACAAGAAAAGAGTGCAAAACAAAAGAAAAAAAGGCAAATTAGTGATGAAATAAATGCAAAAGAAACAACGACGAGGAAATGTGAACCAAAAAAGGCTGAAGAAAAACTTCTCATTCCACACAATTACCTGTGAGTTGCCATGACTGTGTGGAACGAGAATTATGTTTTTTGTTCACACCCATCCATCCTTCCTGGTCAAACCCCATGCGTCTCAAATTGTGAATACGAACACGCACTGATCATGCTCATAATTGAGAGGCATGGGGATTGATTGAGTGAACTATGTCATGGCTGAAAGGTGATGTTTGCAGTGATATTTGTGTGCGTGTGGAGTACCCGGGCCGGCTCAGGTCTCCAATCAATGCAAACAGGCGCTTAGTGGCGCGACGGAGGCGGGACTTTGGATGATTCCCCTCCCGCCGTTGCCAGTAGTAGCCACCCACGACCATCGGTCTCAAGTCGGTGTCGCGCGGCAGTTACTCAGCTTTTGGGATACACACGATGCACGATAAGAAGGGTGTCGTCTCATCTCATATGTGGTGGGCGCCGAGAAGTTGCTCTGCCTTGCCTCTGCCGTACATATGGTACGGATGACTGGGCTGTGAGGAGGACACTAGGGGGGAGCTATCGCGCTCAGGCTTGGCCGGGAGATATTCACTGACACGAAGCTTGCAAAAAGATTATTGATCAAAATCTAATTTGTGGGGATACCCTCAACCGGACTTTGCGCATTATGCGGTGACGGGCTTCGGCCTTTTCGTGCCCGTGCGCAGTCTCATAAGTAACACAACATATATTTGGACCACGATGAGTATTGGCATATATGCAAAAACCGCGGCGATTCGAAAGCCCGAAATACATTCGCTCTTTATAGTTTAGGGTTACGAGCGGAACGAGTATCATCTGGTGGCTCAGGTGTCAGACAGTTCAGTTCATCTACCGAGGTGCGGGGTGGTGCCGGGAGGCTTGGGCGCATACGCGGCGGATTCCCGTCGCTGGTAGTGTACACGTCCATCCGACGTGAGGACATGTATTGAATAGCTCGGGAAGGTGTGACTTGGGGCCAAAGCGCGCGGCGGGCGCGCGTGCTTTAGTGCAGGATTCACCGGTGCGAGGGTCGGTCGATGCTGAATGATGTGACACAGGTTTGTTTACTCGTCGTCCTCAACGTCCAGATCGCCTTCGATCCCGATACCCTCACCCGCATCCACGTATTCTACTTCATCAACGTCATGTTCCCATAGGGGAGCGTCCAGGTCCATATCGTCGTGTGCCCTCGCGGGCGTCTCGTCGACAATTTCGAGCGGTGGAGGGGCGGCGGGGAGCGGGAGTTCGGTACCACCGGTGGTGGCGGGCGACGATGATGGCGGTGGCGCGGTGAGCGAGGAGCGCACGACGCTTAGCACATCTTCCATGCAGTTGCCCAGTCGATCTTCTAGCTCTTCGACGATCTACAAAAGAAGATATGAGGGAAAATGAACGAATGGACTTTAGGGGAGGGGTAATGGTGTGGCACGCACGACGTAGAGCTCGACGGGCTCGACGGGGATAAGGTTGACGACTTGAAGTTTCTCTGCCTTTGTGAGGTCGAAAGGAGCGAGGTTTTCGGTCAGGCGTCGGATGCCCTGGGCGGTCTGCAGCCGCGTCGGTTGATAGTCAGCTGTGAGGTACTGGATGGCCTTGTTATCATGGCTGCATGTTCAGAAACGCCCTGTGGGAAGAGAGGGACTACTACCAAACGCACCTCGACCTCGATCGTGCGCAGGTTCTCCGAGACTGTGAGCGGTGGATCGGGGCTGGGAGGGGGAGGGTGGCCAGTGGCAGCCGCCACGTCCTCTTCCTCCTTTTTGAGACGTTGAGCGGTGCGAGTGCGGGCGATGTGGTCTGCCTCGAGTTCTCTGAGGAGTTGGAGGACCTCATAGTTTGACAGCAAGGCTGCTCTGGGGTTCAGTACCTGTGCAAAAGCGAGTGGTTAACAAGGGCGAGGGCGAGGAAAGCAGAGGGAGAGCGCACCGCGGCCATGAGACCGAAAAAGGCAAAAAGGAAAGGGGGCGGCCGCCCGTTGTCGGTTGCTCACTCTTTTGACAAACTCTTTCCCTCGCATCGCCTCGCCCTCCGTTCCTGAAAAACTTGCATCTCCTCGACAGAATCGTTTCTCGACAATATGAATCGACCAGGTACGTCTTCAATCCTTTGTTCCCTCTCCAGTCTTATCACCCATCACAGGTCAACCGCCCCAACGGCCACCCAGTCTGGGTCCCGCTCCTGGCATCGGTGCTCCTTTTAGAGGTCCATATCCTACATACGCTCTCCCTCCAAGGAACATTGTCCCTGCTTATCCCGCTCCGGGCCTCCAAAATCACCGCACAACACAGAGTTTGGTCCCACAGCCGACTCCAGGCGGTTTTGTCCAACCGCGTACCCCAGGTTTTCCTTTTGGCGGCGCGACTCCCCAGCAACAGCAGCAGCAGCAACAACAATCGCAGTCACAACAGTCTCACCCACAGCTATCCCTTCCACCCCATCAGCCTCCCACAAATGCGCATCCAAGCTTATCCCATCTGCAGAGCACGACACCTAGTATAGCTAGCGGAGGAGGTACAGGTGGTGGAGGCGGCACTGCGCCATCCGTATCGTCTACCAGCGAACTCGGACTCGACCCCAACGACTTCCCCGCGCTTGGTGCCACCCCTTCGACCGCGACATCAACGAGTAATCCTACCCCCGCGACGAGCTACGCCTCCCAGGCGGGGACCGGCCTGCCACCCTCTGGGAGCAGTGGTGCAGGATCAGCAGGTTCTGCCCTACCTCGCGACTTTACGGCAGACGACTTTCCCGCACTCGGTGGTGGGCCTGCGCCTTCACAGCAACCACAGCAACAATCTTCACAACAGCAACAACAATCCTCCCAAGGACAACAGCAGCAGCTTCACTCCTCATCCCACGACAGTCACCCACCCGGATTAAGCGGTCTTCCCGGCAACCATCAACAACAGCAGCAGCAGCAACCCGGCTTGCTCAATCTCGGTCCCCGAGTGCTCCAGGGTCTCCAATCAGAAGCAGAAAAGCAGCGGGTGCGTGACCTCGTATCCCCACGCGTGACGTGGCTTAGCTTATCCGCATAAACGGTTTCGTTGGCGTAACAGCATACCCTGAAGCTCAATGCGGCGGCCCAGGCAGCGTGGAACCAGCCAAACGCGACGGTCACACAGGGCCAGGCACAGTCATACCAAAACGGGACACAGCAGCAGCCACAACAATCACTACATGCGCCGCCGGGTGTCCCGCCTCCCTCGTCCTTCTCACAACAGCCAACACAACAACAAGGTCAAAGCCAAGCGCAGGCACAGGGCACACCGTTTGTGGGAAACGGGACGACCGGGCCAGGAAATGGCACACCGACAACTGGTCATGGTGGGAACAATGGCGCAGGGGCAGAGGCGCAAGGACAGTCTGCTACTTCTGCACCTGCACCCGTGCCCCAGACACCCGCCCAGCAGGTTCTCATGTCCGCTGCAGACCGCTGGGGCCTGCTCGGTTTACTCGCAATGATCAAGAATGCGGATCCGGATCAGGCGTTACTATCAGTTGGGACGGACCTTGGTACGATGGGTTTGGACATGCAGCAACAAGGGTGCGCCTTTTCTCTTTTATTTCCCCTCTCGTGTGCCGACATGAGCAAACTCATAGGAATCTGTACTCAACATTCATCACCCCTTGGGCCGATTCGAGTGCTGCACATACCGTCGAGCCTGACTATCACCTGCCCGGATGTTACAATGTGCAACCGCCCCCGCCGGGGTCAGGAAAGGCTGCTGCGTTCAGTGACGAGACGCTATTTTTCATGTTCTATTCGTCGCCGCGGGATGCGCTGCAGGAGATCGCGGCACAGGAGCTGTAAGCCACCTTCGGCGTTGACTCTATAAGAATCCTTTGACTGACCACCACGGCGCGGCGCGAACGAAAAAAAATAAGATACAACCGGAATTGGAGATACCACAAAGAGCTGCGCATCTGGCTGACGAAGGAGTCTGGCACGGCGCCATCGCAGAAGGTGCCCGGAGGGGAGCAGGGCACGTACACGTTCTGGGACCCGGACAACTGGGGAAAGGAGCGCAAGGAGATGGTCGTGCTCTACGCGGACCTGGAGGAGAAGAACTTGACGGCCCCGCCGGCGGCGACGTTCGTGGCTCCTGGAAGTGTGCAACAGCAGCAGCAGGGGCAGCAGGGGCAGGGGCTGCCCCAGTTGCAGCAGATGCAGATGGGTGGGATCGGTCAGATCGGTCAGATCGGTCAGTTGGGCCAGTTGGGCCAGCTGCAGCCGCAGGTGCGCGGAGCGTTTCAGGGCGTGAGCATGGCGGCGATGTGAGATTTGCGTACGACGATTATTTACGGTGACGACGGACATCGTTATGTCGTGATCGTGTCCCCCCCTTCCTCCCCACACCCTTTTTTTTTTGTCCTTCGTCGAGAGTAGGAGGCGTTTGATACGCAGTGAACGCCCTCTCGTCTTTTTTCTTTTCTTTTTTTCGCTTCGCCAATTGACCCGCTGCTAGGCGCTGTATCAGTAGTACAGTATATCGTTCTCTCTGTTCTCACTCTCTCCCCTTATCGCACCGCACCGACACGATAATCTTTATTTGTCCACTCTGCTCTGCTCAACTCTTTTTCCGATCGGCTCTGGTCCACTCCCTTGAGCGGCAGACTCTTTCTCTTCCGTCAAGTACCTAGACGTGATTTTCATTGTCATGTCGCTCCCATCAACGACAACAACAACGGGCGTCACAGTCTCTTCCGACGATCAGCGATTGCCTACTCTTAACAGCGCAGGCCACGTCGCGCATTGCGTGAGATGTCTCGATGGATTACCTGCGAGCCTCGTCGAGATGGACGCTTCCAGGTACGTATTTCTCTTATTCCTTCCCTCCTCTTCACACCTTCTCTCTTTCTCTCTTTCTCTTTTTTTTCTTTAAACAAATGTTTCTTTATTCAATCTCTGGGGACGACGGATCTTTGATCGCGGGTTGCTTTTGCTTCCAGAATGGCGATCGCGTTTTATTGTCTGGGTACGCTCGACGTCACCGGCTTGGCCGAGCACAAGATGTCGCCGACGGATCGCGAGAGCTGGAGAGAGTGGATATGGAGTCAATATATCGGTGAGAATCACCAAGTTTTGCCTTTTTTTTTCTTTTTTTTTTTTTGGTGCTCAGTGTGTATGTGTGTGTCCCGTCCATAGGTGGCGGGTTCCTCCCTGGTCCGTTCGTGAGCACCGCCAGCGGTGGCAGTGTTGGTGTTGGTAATGATGATGGCGCAGCCCAGGTACGCATCCCGCGCACTTCACTTCACTTTGGGGGGGCTTCCGGAGAAACCACCGTTGGATGACCATAAGAGAGCCCCGTTTTCCTCCTTTTTTTTTTTTTTTTTTCTTCTTTCAATTCATAATTTGTGTCGCCGGTTAGGACTCGCGAGGAGTGGCCGCGCCGCACTTGATCATGACGTACTGCGCGCTGCTCGCGCTCGCGGTGCTACGGGACGACTATGCGCTGCTGGACCGCGCCGCGCTCGCGCGTATGGTTGGTGCGTGCCAGGACGCGGAGGGAGGGTACGTCCGGATGAGACCCAAGAAAATAAAGTTTTTTTGTTGATGGATTGATTTTGCCACCCAGGTTCGCGACGATGGCCGGGGCGGGCGACGCAGACCTGCGCATGACGTACTGCGCTTTTGTCGTTTGCGCTTTGCTCGGCGATTGGTCCTGCATCGACCTTCCCCGCGCGCTGTCCTACATTCAACGTTGTCGGGTGCGTGTCTCCCTCTCCCTCTTCTCTCGTCTCGTCTCCGTCTCCTTTGAAAATGCAAAATACTGATGATGCGTCGTCGTTTTTTTTAATATGTAACGCTTTAGACGTATGAAGGTGGATACGGACAGAAGCCGCAGGGCGAGTCGCTCGGCGGGCCGACATACTGCGCGCTCGCGGCGCTGCACTTTGTGCCGGCGGACCACGCGTGTGCGCCGCAGGCGCGTCTGCAGCGCGCCGAGTGGCACGCGACGGTGAGATGGCTGGTGCGGATGCAGACGCAGGACTGCGGCGGCGGTTTTGCGGGGCGCACGAACAAGCTGGCCGATGCGTGCTACGGGTTCTGGTGCGGTGCCGCTCTCGCCGTACGCCTCCTTTATCCTCTTCTCTTCCGCCTTTTGTGGAGATATTCATTGGTCGTTCCCCCACCCCCTTTATGGGGCGCCCCCAAACGTGGCCCAACCCCCCCCCCCCCCTCCGGCTTTTTGTGCAGATCAGATCCTGGGCGCGGGTGATTTGCTCGATGCGCGCGCGCTTGGTGCGTTTCTCGCACAGTGCCAGTACAAGTTTGGTGGGATCAGCAAAGCACCGGGCGAACATCCCGGTGAGCCCTTCGCGCTCCTCCTCCCCCCCTCACCCCGCTGAAACGACAAAATAGACCCGTATCACACGTATCTGTCAATCGCAGCGGCGGCGATCGTGTGTCCTCCGGACTCTGGGTGGGGCCTGCAGCCGCTCGACCCACTCGTTAATGCGACGCACGAGACGGCCAAGTGGGCCAAGGAGCACGTGTCTGCCGGCCCGAAACCACGGGAGCGGTAATTCGGTTATTTGTTTGGAAACCGGGAAGGACTTTTTGGGACTGAGATTTTATGGGACTGACTGTATCACTGACAACTGTGTACGATATGACACACACACGAAGATCATAACACGCAACAAATCCCGTTCGATGCAACAATACTGCGATGCGATGGTGTGATTCTGATTCTTATACCTCAAACGGGGAATATCGGAATGGCTATAAGTCATCCCATCGATCGATAACGCCACCACCACCACCACTACTACTACTACCACCCCCCACCACCACCGCCAACAGCCCTTTTGTTTAAACTTAAACATGGCATCCAGCACAGCAACAAAGAAAACTTTCGTCGTCTGGGCACCAGACTACGATGCCCCAGACGTTCTCACCCGTCGTCTCGCCGTGCGCCCGAACCACCTCGAAAACGTCAGGGGGCTCGCCGCAAACGGCTTTATCAGTTGAGTTTTTTTTTTTTTTTTGCGCAAAGCAACTTTTTTTATTTATTTACCCACGATGTGTTCGCAACACGACGCGCGCATGCAGAGATCGGCGGTCCGCTGTCCGATGCGGAGACGGAAAAGTTCAATGGGAGCTTGTTCGTCGTCGAGGCGGAGAGCGTCGCGGCCGTGCGCGAGGTGTTGGAGAAGGATCCGTACTGGATCAACAACGTCGTGCGTCCCCTCCCCTCCCTCTCTTGTCCGCCCCCCTTGACGTTATTTGCCTTGCTGTCGTTAAACTCTCTTGACCTCGTGGTGGTACGGGTGGTATAGTGGGACAAGGAGAAGGTTGACATCAGGCTGGTCACCATCTCCGTCAATAGCCATTAGATTAGGAGTGTCTGGCACGGGTGTCATCGGTCAGCGGAGGGTGAAGGGGCGAAGAGAGAGGATAAGCTTCTATTTTTGGATAGGTGGATAAAACGTACAGTACGCATATGTTTATAAGTAAAAGAGTCCCCTTCGTCGTGTATGCAACATAGATGGCACCGTCCGTTGATGAGGCAGATCGTAAATCCTCATCGCAGTCCATCATCTGCAACCAACCAACCAAGTCCCGTCCTCGTCAACCGTTATTATTCCTTTTCTCTCGGCCCGACGGCAGTGGGAGCAGAAGGAGAAGGAGCGGCGGCTGGGGCTGCCTCGACGCGCCGCTTCATCTTCATCTCCTTTACCCTCTCGCTCACCTTGTCCGCGAACTCGGTCGGAAACACGATCGCCCTGTCGAGGGCAACGGGCAGACCGCGGTGCCTGCCGCGCAGCATGACGACGCAGATGATCAATTTTGACAATGTACTCATCGCACCGGAGAGTGAGTAGTTTTCCTGCGTGTGGCAACGGCACATCAAAAAAAAAGGGGGGAGAGGGTTAGTAAAACGAAGCAAACAAAATTGGACATGGGGAAGAGGGGATGTTGGGACTCAACTGATGGTACGCCAAGGGAGAGCCCGACGGTGCCATAGGCAGAGACGATTTCAAAGACTGAAGTGGATAATATATATATATGAAGAGCACGCGAGGAGGACGGCGACATGACGTACAGACGGCAAAGATTGTGAACCAAGACACATTGTCTGGATTCCTCAGTGGACCGCGCTGTTTGGCCCAAATCAATCAGCGTTCCCACATTCTCTCGAGAGATCTTTTGCAGGACCAGATAGACAAAACGCATACCTCCGTAATGCAAATAACAAACAGCGCGAGAGCGATCCACCACATATCTGTAAATTAAAAAACCACCCCGTCGTTTTGACGAGTGTGCGCACACCAGTGAGGAAGGAGGGAGGACAAGACAAGACAAGTTGGCCTTACCGAACGAGAGCTGCCTGCGAGCGTGGCGCCCGAGATAGCGTCCCCAAATCGCGACGCGCGAGTCGGTCGCCGGGTAATCCTCCTCGTTCTCTATATCCTCATTTTTATCTTCAAAAATCCCGAGAGAGCGTTCTTCGTAGACGTTTGTCGAGCGCACGCTGCTCCGCCGCCCCCCCCCACAAACCCCCCAAAAATTCAGCCCATGATCGGGGGCATAAAAGTGGCTGATGCAGCGGTGGGGCGCACGCACCTCATTGCGATCGGGTAAGGCGCGATGTACATCATCACAAAGTAGAGCACCCTGATTGTGACACAAAGTCAAAGTCAACAGTCAACGATTGAGGCTGAGGATGGTGGGCTTCCCCCGACGGATGGGTGAGACCTACTGCATTGCTGGTGCAAGCGATGAAACCGCGATGGCCTGAAAACCCGCAAACCGCACCGAGACCGCCTGCACGAGCCCAAGTAAGAAGCGTTGAGCGACGGGCACCGCATCGAAGGCGGGTATTCCGATATTTAAGACCAGGAAGAAGAACCAATCTGTGAAGCTAGGCGGAAGTGATCGGCGTGCGGCGCGAGACATAAAAGGTACGCAACGCGCGCTCACTTTAATATTACCAGAACGGTGAGGAGAAACCATGTCTGTCGCGAAGGGAACAAATAGATGAAGCAGCGTCGTGGGTGATCGAGTAAGAAGTGGAGGGCCACTCTCCATTTGGACCCTTTTGGAGTCAATTTGTAGTTGGTCCATCTGCAATTTGCCAGCACAGAACATCAGGCGTAGGCCTAACAAAACGATCTTTCAGGAAACGGACATGCAAAGCCTCAAGCTGACAGAACACGATTCCCTTTTAGCCGCTGAATCGACGAAATGAACTACACGAACAATATAGGCTGCGGAGCGGGTTGAGCAAAGAAAATCAGGAAATCAGGCACGAATGCACTCACGAAGCCAGTATTACCAGCGAGTGCCAACCATATCATAAATATGAGCAACGGGTATGCTGTCTGGAAAGGCACCAGGTTTTGGTCCACCAGCGAGAAACCGGTGTTCGCCCATCCACCAACAACTTCGAATGCGGAATACCTGCGTGGTGGGCCGGCACAGCTCATTAGACGAGACCAAGTTGTGGTCATTTGGACTCACCAGATCGGGTTTATAACGCGGTGTTGGTTTGGAGGTAGAAAGTTGTCCTTCCATTTCGACATCGACATGTATGGGGCAAGCACTGCAAACGGTATCAATAGCGCGATAATGTAATACTAGGCATGCATTCCGTAAACGGCCGCTCCGGTGAGCGAAACGGTAAAGGATGTACTGACTCCAGAGACAATCCAAAGTAAAGCCTTGAGGGCTCTATACTCCATACCACCTAGCTCTTCGTAGTCATCATTCGACAGTCCAATGAAGCGCGAGTTATGCCCGACACGCGCACGAAATGTGAGGTATGAGACGGGACGTGCACCGGGGGGGACTTCCCCTTTGTCCGAGACGAACAACGCCGGTGCGAGTGGAGCTGTGAGTGTGCGATGAAGGTTCCGCTTGAGGGAGGGAAAAAAGTAGTGCAGGAACTTCGTCAACGGATTGTCAAAGCCCCCGAAAAGGTCATCTTCTTGTTCCGGGTTGATGGTCTGTACCACTCCGCGACGCATCAGCCCTGCCAAACTATCATTCAGTCAAATCTACTAAAAGACTCAAAAGAAAACGACGTTTACTGACGACTGGGACGAACGCGCTGCTCTGCTCGAGTCTGGTGTGGCGAGACCGCAGATGCTATAGGCGTTTCGTGGAGCATGTCGTGCCGATCGTAGCTCCCATCAGGACGCAGAACCGGACCATCCTGGGGTGAAGCACGTCGGAATGGTGTCCCCCCAAAGTCAGTCGAAGAAATGGGTCGGGGTTCCGTATTGACGCGACGAATCACAGGGTGCGAGGACGGGGTGACGTGAACTCTATGATGATCGGCCGCACGCCCCGCTGATGGTTGTATACGACTCTGCGTGAGATCCTGCGTTTTGGTGCGGTAAAACTCTGATCTGACTGCCCAATCGAGATTTTTTGTGAAGTATCGTTTTCGCACGTAGACTGCTACCAGAGAAACAAAGACCTGACATGCGGTGCATGTGAACCAAACTCGAAGCAAAACGATTAGAGAGTAGGGCGTACTGGGCTTCCGACGAGGGAGACGAAGACGAGGATGACTTGCTGCCATGGTGTAAGTGCACTCAAGTCCACAGTCATAAGTCCGGTACCCGTCATCCCACTGACGCAGATGAAGAGAGCATCGGTATATTTGATGTCGAATTCTCCACTCGATGCAGAGAGTATGCCCGCGGCAATAATTGGAACAAGCGTACTAACAGGAAGGGTTAAGTAAGCTTGATATCACAAGAAGATTACTTACAAGAGAGTAAGATGAATCCTAAAGAAATTAAGCTGACGCCTGAGGACAGTACTCCATTTGTTTTCTGCCATAGGAGTGAATTCCACCGTCTGATGGTCGGAGGTACGATCACACGATCACGGCGTGGTAGGGTATGTGGAATAACTCATCACCCTTGATTAGGAGCACGGTATGAAGTTGGAGTGCTGGACACCCTCGAGTTCAGCGTCGTCGTCGTCAGGTCTTGGCGCGTGAACAACACAGAACCGGCAATATCCGCGACCCACCGTCAGACGTGTCCATGTCCACAGTCACCGCGTGCCGTCTCCGGCGCTTATACGTGGCAGTAGGATCTACGAAAGTGGGTGGATAGGTGGGTACAAATCGCCCGAAAGGGTAGTTTGTTTGTGAATTACCGATGGTTTCGGTGCTTTTTGATAGCTTGCACTCATTCTATACTGTACTGGCAGTACTGTACTGAGTGCAGGACAGGTCTCCCTTGATCGTTATTTCTATTTAACCATTGGGCTGGCCTCCGATACTGATGTATTGTGGAGTACGTACGGTTTACATTACATATACAAACTTTGTTCTGGTCTCGCGCAAGCTGAGCCGAAGGTCCAGAATGTAGCCACGCCGTGGGTCAAGTACACTCGCTGCTCTCTTCAACACATCTTACCCTCGAATCTCATTGTTCCTCCGCAAATGCAGGTTATGGGCATTCACCTTGTGCGTGCGCAATAATCATCACGAGAATGACAAGCCCAAGATTAGAGTTTACAAATATCTGCCCCACATGGCTACAACCCGCGGCCCAGGCAAAATCAGTATTTCTAATCGCCAGGAGGGAATCCTCCCAATACTAATGCTCCCTTCGGGGATGCATACGAAAAAATTGGAACGATACAGAGAAGATTAGCATGGCCCCTGCACAAGGATGACACGCTGTTTCAGAGTGGTAGACCTACGGGTCTCAATATTTTTTTTTTCCGCCCAACTATTAAACAAGACCTGGGTCTGTTCCGTATTGTATGTTTTGTCCCTTTTCTCGCTCCCTCACGAGTGCCTCAGGCCAGACTGTGTTACCTCCATATCCTGAATCTACCATCCGACCACAAAGCTTAAAGCCTGAGCGACACTATGTATGAAATGTCAAACCTCAAATTCCAAAGTGCATTATGGGCAATGTGCCAGATTCTCCCCGTCCCCCGCTCATTACTGGTAGGGGGGTGGTAGCACATGCTCTAGTACTAGTACAGTATCTTCTTGACGTCGATGCCAAACACACGCGCCGCGCAGACATGCCATCTTTAGTGACTCGTTCTTTCTGGGAGAATGAGAATGTACAGTATCATACAGTGGGGGCACATTTCCCCATCCGAAAATCCCCTAGACGCTACCTACGCTCACTACACCCGCAGTAAACACTGGATGTTCTGTCCTGTGATATGCATGCAAGATGTGACCTGGTCGGCGCAGATAACGGCCGCACTCAACAAACTGCGCGCCCCGGGGGGGGGAGCACCCCGAAAAGGGGAGTGCGACGACCAGACCCCCCTGGCGTCGCTGTGGCGGGATATGCATCACCCGGAAGCGGATCGGGAAAATGCTCCCATAGAGTGGGAGGGAGACCATCGAGCGCGTGCCTGCCTAGAGGTAACTAAACCTTGACCCTACATGTGCCATCATCATCTTCTGGCTAGGCTAGAGCCAGGGCCAGGAAAAGGAGCGTGGCGCGGTCCTGATTCCGTAACTATCAGAACAATTCTACCGTAGATCGAATAACGCTGACACACTCTAATTTTTTTTTTTTCTTCCGGGTCTGCGGTGTTACTTAGTACCATGGGGACCTTGTACATTTATCTGTTTTTATCGAGCCAATTGAGTTTCTGGGAGCACAGTAACGAATTGTTTGATTCAAGGCGGTACTGGTCGATTGTCCAAGAGTTCCGTGCTGACCGGACTAGAACGAGGAACCGAGGCCCCAAACGAAATTTCCGAGTATTCCCGAGAACTTCTTAGAGTAGTCACCCCTGCAACCTCATGTGCAACCTTGATAACAGCCTACCTTCCTTCACGTGCAAGCCACCGAAGGGATATCATTGATGGGAATTTCGAATGAGTCGGAGATAAAGCGGGAAAAAAATGTGATATTATCGCTTAGGTGCTGAACGTCAGAGTAACATCGCGTATTCTCAGCTGTACGCTACGTTCGGCGGTCCATTCAAAGCGTAGCAGTTCGAGAGTTTCTGCGGGAGTCATCACAGCTAAGAACAACGACCATGAGGGGCTAGTCAACGAAAGGCGAACGCGAACGCGCCAAGGCTAATGGGGAAAACCCACCTGCATCACCCACGTTGAAATTGAGGGACTTGAACGGTTCTGAACCCCCGTGACCCTGGCGTGGGGGAGCACCGGGGTTGAAAAAACTTGCGAAGGTAGCACCGACTTTCCAAACAAAAACTGTTCCTTCCTCCAGGGAAGCCGTCACCAAACGCCTGCCATCCGGCGAGAAGCTGCATGCCGCGAGCGCCTCCTTGTGACACTCAAGCACATATAGGCGCGTGGCTGTCTTGAGGTCGTACATGACAATTGCGCCCTCGTCCGTCCCCACAGCTAGGCGCTGGCTCGTCATGTGGAAGTCAATTGTGGGAAAGCTACGAGGGTAAAACCACCACTAAGCTCGAAAGCGCTAGGGCGAGAGCGGCCACACCCACGTATTTACGACATGCCCGAGAATCTCTGTCGCTGTTTCTTGGACGGCATCTCGGTTCGTCGTGGAAGTAGGGTCCAGGGACTTCACCACGGCTTCCACCAGTTTGGGAAGATTAGGGTAGATAACAAGAGGTTTCTGAGGGGGGAAATCAGGCAATTTGATTGGTGGATGAAAAAAAAAAGTCGACTTTTCGGACGAGAAAAGCTACAAGCTGCATCACGGATTTCCGATGTTCTAAACTCTGTGGGTGCAGGATATCGAGCGAGAGTGCTGTCATGAATATCCCCGTATGGTGAGTAACGATGTGGAGGAGCGCTTGTCGAGCTTGCGGCCCAACGTTTTGAGCAGATATGCTTTCCTTCTTCGTGCTCGTCGCAAGGTTGAAAAGATTTCGTAACATCTCCATAGAATCGACGTAGTGCTGCCATACACTAAACCCACGGGAGCACAGGTCAATTGCCAGTGCTTTGCAAGACACATCATTCTCGTGAAGGTATACCATCACGGACTTTGATATTATATTCAGAGCGCTTTGAGATGAGTATTCTATCAGAACACGCATAATTTGGGAACAGGAGAACGAAAACCTTGTGGAAAGCAGACTGTGTTGGCCAGCGGCAATGAATCCGCAAAGAAGCAGAGCCCTTGAGGCGACCGGGGACCTTCTTTCCGAGTCTGGAAGCAAAAAAGGCACTGAGTGATTGCCGGAAATCAGTCGTCATTACCGGCCGCACTAGAACACCAAAACCTTACGAGAATGTTGCCACCGGTCCACTAAGGAAATTGTCTCCTCCTTCGTAAGGCCAGCAACTCCCGCGTCGAAAAGTGTCCTCGCTGCCAACCGCAGCTCGCCTGTGAAAACGCCACCGGCGAGGTAAGTTAAGCGGAAAGGGAACTAAACATAATGTGTCGTACTTGAGACATCGAACCACCATCTGGCAAGGGACGAAAGGCTTGGAGGCACATACCCCCTGCCCACTGTGTGGGAAAGAGACTTCGCATAAAAATTAATGACTGCATTGATGTGATCTGTCGTATCTGAAAGTGAATTTAGCAACCGCGATCCATTGGAAGCATGTGACCTACTCCGAAAGTGTGTCCAAGTACGCAAACAAGCTATCAGGGCCAGCGCCCTGGAGGCCGACACCTCTCCGGAAACGCACCACGGGCTTTGCGGGTTCACAGATATAATCACGGAACTTGCGTGATTCCTGGATCACGGAAGTCAGAGTGGGGCCCTTGCATTAGAAGATAACTGCAGAACCTATGGAAGCCAACGGACGCCTGAGTGACCCGGAGACCCAATTGGTCTCTGCAGATAGCGTCGATATCGGGATTGAGGCCGGGTGTGAGAAGGACTTGCAAAAGAGAATTCAAAATGTCCGCAGTTTGATTCCCATGTTCACGTTTCACTGTGGATTTGGAGATGGATATCGCACGTGTCAGAAACGATCCAAGATCCACCAATATTGTCGCGCCTTTCAATTTTTCCCCCATCAACTTCTCGAAATGCATGTGAGAGATGAAACATACATGAATCAGGCGAAGAGACCGAGATCGTAGTTGGTGAGTTTCCCGCCGAAGGCGAACTACGAAGCGATCTGATCACGGAAGTATGAGTGGGCACAGAGCAGAGCACACAGAGCGACAAACAGTTCTGTCCAGCTGCCCTGTCCGAGCAGTTCCTTCGATTTCTCCCTGTCCATGGATCGCCAGAACTCAAGAGTCTTGACATCCCACAACCGCGCACGATCATCCGCATACAAGAGAAGAAGATTGTTTCCGCCGGTCCATATCCTTGTGAGCGGTGCCGGAGAGCCAGGAACCATGTAAAGGCTGACGCCGTCAGATGTGGAGACTGAAATCATGTCCGGAAGATGCCTACAAACTATAATCATCTAATGCAATGACCGCGATTGTGCCATCACCGGATACGCAAAGTAGGCATCCCCTCAGTGGACCACCTTTATCATACCTCAAATAGAGGACACGCTGGAGAGGGGCGATGAACAGAATCCATCGTGCCAAAATCTTCATAGATCTGGAAGGGTAATGATCAGGCCGTTGTCCGACGCCACCTACTACCGGTCTTACTCTAATGACCATATCGCGACGGAGCCATCGTCAGCACCGCCAATGACAAGCCTTTCTCCAGTTTGGTCATTTTGGACGATGTGTAGTCCAACGATGCAGCCGTGTAATGGAACATCAGAGCGATCCCCAGGTGCCAGATCCGAGTTGAGCTGAATTAGATTCGCGAAAGACGACCGACCAATGGTTCCGTCACCTAGGCATCGTTATCGGTAAAGTCAAGAAGGGACGTTAGAGATACCATACTGTAGCCCAGGATAATGTTTGTGAGCTCAAGTGGGAGCAGATATGTGATGCGTCTACTGTCGTCAGGGACCCGCTTGACTTTCTTGTACGATTTCCACAACGTTGTTTGCGCCCACTCTTTCCAATTCTCTCCAGAAGAATTCGCGGAGCACAGTTCAACGTGGCGCCGCCCCTCTTTATTGATCCCCGTAGAGAGCACGGTCGTAGGGGACAATAAACGGAGAGCCTGGGCCGTCCGCATGGCAACAGTGCTAACAATATGCGAGCTATTGAGAACGGCTCAGTAGGGTGTATACACGCGGGGAAACCGGCTCCGTACTGCAAAATTCCGGGGCTTCGCCCGTCCGGCAGTCGATCGTTGTTCGAGTCCACTAGCCTCAGTCTAGATACTTGCATTCGATCCTGTTTACTGCATAAGTGGAACCTACAGATTCTCAGAAAAATGCATGCTCACTGAGTAAATGGAACAATAAGTATCCCAGCCGAACCATGTAATATCCTTCAGTTCCTCGTGGCCTGTCCCTAGTTGATTGATGATAAAACGTTGTGAATCAGACTCGAAGCCCTGCAGAAGGGTCACGATTGCATTCGCGAAGTCTAGGTATCACCCACGTAAAGTTCAGAGTCGAACCATGCGGCGCCACGAATCCCGTCTCTTGTGAAAAAGAGTTGTAAGCCCTTTAATATTTGATTAGGTTTCAGTTCTCCGACGTCAAGTAGGTCCTCCAGTGAAATTCTACATGCTTCTCCGCGATGATCGGGGGACGCAGCATGCTCTTGGGAATGTGCTTTAAACGGATTTAATGAAGCTAGTGCCGTGCCACCACTGTCTCCTGGAGATTCCGATTGCATCTGGATGACAGCCGGTACAAGGACCATACGCTGCACGATGAGATGATTTGATGAGTCCACATGGAAGAACCTCGGTGCATCTAGGCTTTCGTTGGTGTTCCCCCAATTAGTGATCACCTCAATCGCTTACCGTCCCCACCGGTACAGAACCCGATTCCTGCAGTCGGCCCTTCAACTAGCCACTCGGCAGCTTTATTGAGGTGCAGGTCGTCATCCCCGCGATCAATATTGTCCCGCAATTCGAAGACAGCTATGCGGGATAGTTTTTGTTGGCTAAACCGTTCGCTATCTACAGACAAGTCCCGAGTGAATTCCTCGTCGATGGTCGCAGAGGCAAGCATGATAACCGACTTGTGGTACAGGGTGAGCGGAACGCCAGGTGCTCATTTTGAACATTCATACCTCTCCGGTCTCGTGAACGCATAATTTCGTCCATGCCCAACATGCTTCTGATGACCCTACTTCCTTAGTACCCGCTGGGGGTACCGCAGGAAGTTGAGGAATTCGCAGAGACAATACACACGACCCATCCTTGACAGAGTACACGGAGAGATCGCTATACAATGATCTAAACAGACGAAAAAAAAAAAGATATAAAATTACCATACCCTTGAGACTGAAGGCATATTAAATGCCGACCGTTTGCGAGCGCATGCAGACCAACGACTGCATTGCCTGGACCAGAGCGAGGCGGAAAGACGTGGAACTCCAGAGAGAGTTGATATGGGGGGAGGAACGGGGATGAAAGGGCACTGTGCAGAGTAGGAGAAGGAGGAGAAGAGACCAATGGTGTCGGGGGGTGTGTTGCACTTAACAGTGACCTGGCATCGCCTCGTCGAACTGAACCCGAAGGTGATGGTAGCCCCTTTGACAGCACAGGCTGCCTTTCAGTGGCAACTGCCCGGTCAAAAGAACGGGGCAGCCTATCTGTCGAAGCTGAATCCTTGACACTCCCCTTCAGAAGCTCCTTCAGCCTTTCTTGTTCGTCATCGAAGTCCACATGATTCTTTGGGGCCTGAGCTTGCTCATCGCAGACAGCAGATACAACGCGGGCGCGAGATGCAGGGGAAAATGGTGTGAGAGAAGTTGTCGGAGTTCTCGGGCGCGAGCGAGAACGACCACTGTGACGGATAGGTGCCGGGCTGGGAGACCTCGACGAGAGAGGTCTCTCCAAGCCCATCAGAGCAGAGGGACGATGGCGGTTTTGTAGAAGGAAATAGAGCGTTCCATCTTCACAACCGAGTACTACGCCCTCCAAGGCGTCAGAGGAGCTAAATTGTTGCCCGGAGGAGGATACCAAGCCGGTTCTGAGCCAGTATGGAGTGAGGCATGATACATTTGCGACCGCAGAAGCTTGGTCTATGAGGATATTTGCACATGAGGGGACATCTGACGACCCCTCTGGTGCTAAACTACTCGGAGAAAGGGTAAACGGAAGCACGAGAGGAACCGAATTCATAGATCGCGAATGCGGGCAGGTATCAAATCCCTGGACTTCAGATGGAACCCAGTGCTGAGTGTTTCGACGGACGGTCGCGGACCGCGGACCGTGAGAGGTGGTCAAAAGCAAGAGTACCAAGTACGAGATTCGGGCGATCAAGCGACGTTTCTCTAGTGGGATACTATCACTGATCGACTGATCCTTGGATAAGTGGTGCGAACGAAGAGTTGGTCGAGCTTGCCTTGAACTCAATCCAAACTCTAAATCACGTGGTCACACCGCCACGAACGCCGTGTCCCGCGCCAGGTCATTGTCAGTGTTGCGCTGTCAGGCTCCAGACAGCGTCTCCACCGCCTCCGTGTTGCCTATTTGATCCACAGCACTCCCCGCGCACGGACCCATGTCCGAAGTAAAGAGTCCGGGACCAAACTCAGACCAGTTTGATACTCTCATTGAGCTATTAGCCACCGACGATGCTAGTGATGACTCCAACTTTCACATTGCTCTGGAGGGAACTGCTTCGACAGGGCTCCGAGACGCCAGCGGAAAGCTGGACTACACCAAAATCCGATCGTTGTTCTTAAAAAGACGGGCCAATAACGATGACAATCCTGTCTTGATCTCTGATTCGTTTCATGACGAGCCCAACTCCGGGATAAGGTTGCCTCAAGTAAGTAGTATGGGCCTCGTAACAACAGAAGGAACTGTTTATGCGGTCTGCTTCAGATTGTGGTGGAAGAACCAACAGCTTTGACAGAAGGGCCTTTTCTCCCCACCGCTTTGGTACCGGAGAGGGATGCCAAGTTTAGTGAAATCGAAGCAGTGCCAATGGTTCTTCCGTTCTTTCTACCGTGGGACGACTCTCGGGCTTATCAAAGCCTTTCAAGGATGGCGACGTTCGTTATTCCCAATCTGTCCTTCCCCCCGAGGTCAATCTGTTCCCCCTGTGGACGTGTTTCTGAATCCTTACCTTTTATGAAATCAGGCTTCCGGAGACTCCCTAGTGCACTGCCTTCAAGAGGCCCTCTCCAAGGCCAAAGAAGAAGTTGAACAGCTCCGGCGGCATGTCCTCCAGCTCCAAACTCAGGCCACCGAGCTATTCAAATCAAACCCTTCACAAGGTAAACTTGTAAACCATATGTCTCTATAGAGCGCTCATGGACCTCGCTAATTTTAGAGGAACGAGAAATGGGTGACGCTCGGGGGTACCTTGCTAGTACAACGAAGCCTGCAGTCTCGACTTTGAGTAACGTACAAGATGTAAGTTTCTCGTTCGGAGACCTTATTTTTCAGGTCAAATCAATCACAAAATAGGCGTTTGCGACGGGGACAACGGCGCCTACAGGGGCAACCAACATAGATCGTTCTGACATGGAACGCGCGATCCAATTTCTAATCCGGACCGATGAATTGGTGTGGCGGCGCAGCCGGTACCCAAATAGTTCCCCGGCGCCTGTATTTTCACAGAGCAACATCGACGCCATGACAGAACGTCTCACCTTATGGGAAAACATAGTCAGGGCACCGACCTCTTGAGAACCGATAGGAGGTCAGGGTCATTGTTGTTCAACCGTGCGTAGTGAGCCTTTTTTCTTCTGTTCTGCGCGTAATGAGACACTTTAGCCTACCACTGCGTTCAACCTCCCGTCCAGATTTCGTACTTGATCACCCACAACGTTTGTGCTTTGTGCCTTTGGGCCGCCTCGGGGTATCGTACCCCTGTTTCTGATTTATACTCTTTTACGTTGTGCATGATCAATAGGCCCGTCTGGGCCGACCTTCCCACCCATCTCATCCCCATGATTGCTTGCCCAGAGGGGTAAGATGGCTGTACTAATATCAGATTTGTTTCCGGTACCCAGCACTGTGGTAAGGCATAATGATGGTGGCTATATCATTCGCACTTCATTTCTTGTGCGAATTACAGAGAATATCCGGGGCCCATATATGAAGGCTATTGTGGCCCCGGCTGACGTGAACTCCACTACACTCCTCCTTCAGCCGAGATCGTATTACCCTTTCCGATCATGGCTTCACCCGCAATACTTCAGCGTCTGGGTTCAGATGTCCCCGAGACCCTCTATTACATCAATGACCTTGCCTTTGATGAGGACTGCGAGGTGTTCTTTCAACTAGGTGGGTGAAGATACTCGGGAGTCTCATGCAGAAAGAGATCCTCTTCCAGGGCTTTTGGGTTTCCTTGCGGTCTTCATATGGTTCATGAATTGCAAATGGAATTGGCAGGAGATTTTCACAATGCTTAACAGCCTGTTGGCGGTCCTGTGTGAGGGTGAGTGGAGGTGCCGACACGTCTGACCTATCTCATATAAAGCTACTTCAGGCTTTCTTCCCGGTTATTCGTAGCACGCAGCGGACCTCCCCAATTCTGCATATGTATATGTATATCCTTGACTGCGTCCTATCCATTCGTTTGTTATACCGTTGCACTCGCCGCGGCCCCTCAGCGCCTCAGCATCGAGTCCGATCCATCTGCTATAACAAGCGGCGCGCGAAAACTAATCCTAGGTTGCTGTGCAGATGTGCAGCATTTCTGTAACGGGGTTTGAGGTAACAAGGTTTGACTAGTTGGGTCGCGTGTCAGCCGTGGCCGAAGCCCAGAGAACGCCACTGGGCGCGACGCGCCGCCAACCGCACAAACGGTATATCCAACAGTCGGGCGCTAACTCACAGGTGAGTAATGAGTTGAGGTGACCACTCCCTCCGACCGAACTATGGCTTGCGCCCATACTATACCCGTTTACTTCAGTTCAAATCCGTTCTTCCTTCTTCAAACATGCTGCCTGGCATGGCGGTGCACATATCGGCTTAATAACCATGCCGTCATCACCGCAGTCCTGATTTACGTTATGTCTTTGGTCCACGCTGTGCAGCAAAAATGTGGGATTGCGGTGATCTACTGGAGGAGGCGAAGCAGGGCCAGCCGTTTCTCGCGACCATCGCGTTCAGACATGAAATGTTCTCCCTATAATTATAAGGGATGGTGGCATTCCTTCAGTCTCCTCCAGTTATGCCGTCCCCACCCCCACTTCCCAGTGGATCGCCCCCACCATCTCCACCACCACCACCCTTGTCCGGCAACGCGCCAGGGCTTTGCGGTCTGACCAGAGACCAGTGGCACGTGGTGCTGATCATTCTACCCTTTAGTAAGTGCCGAGTGCATCGCGTTCTTCCCCGCCCGCTCATCCGATCCGATCCGTCTCCTGCCTGCTCCGCCCCCCCCCCCCCCCCCCGCACACAACAGTATTGCTTTCCCTCATCGTACCGATCATCGTCTCGTGGCTGAGATCGGAGGACATTGGCTTCCTATGGCTCCGGGTGCAGCGGCGTGCAGAGACGACAAGGGCGGGTACGTCCCTGTTCTGCATAGTGCATTCTGGCGTAGTTACCAACTAACAAGCCATCCCCATAACGATTGACTTAGGGTTACGCGAAAAGCTATTCGGGCACCTGCTCACGGAGAACGACCTCCGCGACCCTCGCATCGCTCTTGACTCGAGCGTCAACCCGCGCCGTTACCCCAACTTCAGCTTCATCCTCGACCCACTCCTTTCCCTGTTGTTACGGCCTGAATCGGGTAGACCTTAGTGGTTTTCCTTGATTCATACGAGCGCCATGCCTATTCATAGAGCGTATTAATTGTGATTTTAAGTAGATTAATGATGGGTTCCATCGCTTGCTTGTTACGTCTTACGGTCCTACTCCCCGAACAAGAATCAAAGATCAAGGAGGCATCTTAGTTTACCCCATGTGTTTCTAGGTACCTTGAGTGTATTAGATAGTGGATGCCCCACTTTTTAGAAGTACTGTACACGCATCCAAGCCTGAGTCTGGTCGACAATGCTAGATGATTGGCATACGTGCGACGAAACTCTCGTGATGCAGAAAGTGGAGGGAGCGGGAGCAGAAGGGTGACAGGTGAAGGGTATCATCAACGGAAGCAGTCGCGGACTCAGTACTCGGGCCCAGTTGAGCCAACTTGACACTTGACACCTCGCTAATCCGCTAACCCTTTCTTTCCTGTTCTACTTGGAACTGATGTTTTCAGGGCCGTCCTAGCCATCGCACAGTAGAAGGACACCTGGTTGAACATGCCTGGGAATATCGGGCGGCACATGGGGAGCACACAGCCCGAATTGAAATACTATATCCCGATTCGTGAAGGACATGGAAATTCCATCAGTCCCTTACCCCCTCATACGAGCGTGAACCCGATTCCCCCCTCACCCATCATCATCATCACAAAGTGCGTCGGGGTCTCTCAACTTGCTCGTTCAACAACTCGACGGTAATCATCCATCCCGATCCCAATACTCTTACTGGCAAATCCGTGGCTCAGTTCTCTCGATGGCCAGAAAATTACGGCGCCTTTGCTGACTGTCCAGGGTTTGGTCGTTGTGTACTTGGTAATGGGTCCGCAGTTCATGGATCAGCACCATCGCGGTATCGACTGATTTAAGGCAGAATACAGAAACCTAGCACAGCTGGTGGATCGTACTGCACAAGATTGTAGCATAGCAAGTCACATGTACAGACCGTTCGAGACTTTGAGCACAGGTTTCGTTGGGCAGCGGTGCACTAATTCCTCCGAATGGTTTTCTTTTTGCTGTCATTGTATTGACGAGACGTCAATCAAGCTGTAAATCCCTAAGACACTATTATCTGCCTCGAGGCTCGATTTTATTCTTCTAGACCCCAAGTACACGTCGGGGATCAAAAGTCAACAGCGAACGCAAGGAGTTGACCTCACAGCTCTCGTCCTCGGCCACGCATGCGTCGCCATCTCGTTGTTGCGATGTTCGCACGGCGGGGAATTGCCATGATTTCCATTTGTGCTCCCCCGCAATAAGTGGCGCGGAATACGTAGTAGTAGTGCGTGTGGCCGGCTTACCTCACGGCGTTTAATAACCGTGTACGAGGAAGACCCAAAAACGTTTGGGAAGGGGGGCTTCATTCGTGTCTTCGCTCCAAAACTGCCATCGGCACCATACCATATCACATAGTCCGAACAACGCGGGCAACTTGTAAATGTGGGAGTTCTGAGAAAAAAAAAGATTCATATATGTTTATCTCGTAAGAGCAACAGGCGGATGGTTCCCCAGAAACATGGGAAGGTCGTCCCGGTCCTGGCCCTTTCTGGGGGCACTGCCGCTTATGATGGCATGTACTATAGCACATGACAGTGACGAAACGTGGGGACCATGAGCGTATGGATAACTGTGCCGCCAAGGGACGTACAGTTACGCCTCTACCAGGGCGGGCGTAAACTCACATGTAACCGCATCAGTCTGGATTTCCGGAGTCAGGTAACACGGCACCGGTAACAGGTAAACCCGGTAACCGATCATCATACCATATGATGTCGCACCACGATTTCGGGGATCTCATCTCGTTGAACTCAACTGCCCATTTTTGCTCGGTACTCCGAGCCACAATTGCATATTAAAAAAGGTGAACAGAAGTTCCATCGCTGCTTGACTGCTGCGGCCTTACGCATGGGGAAAAGGAGCTGTTAGCCCTGGTCCCTGGTCGGGCGCAGGAGTCGCTTGCCACCGATTCTCGGAGAGGTCTCCCCTGGGCGTGTGCCCACTTCAATCGTCCGCCTTCATTAACCTGTACGCTGTCGTGTTATCGGCGAGCGCCTCGCCCTTATCAATTGCCCGTGGTGGACAAGACACGTGCTCAAGCTTAATATCATCCACGATCGGGCTCGTAGCTTCAGGCGTCGCACTGCTTAAATTAACCCCAGTCCGGTCAATCCCATGATCAGACGTGATAAGCGCAAAATAGAGCTTACTCCGTATAAGATTGCCCACCGACTCGGTTCAGGTTATTGGTAGCTTGCTTCCGGCCTGATATCAATCTGAAACACTTTTACTTAGCCTCTTCGACGCCTTGTCTAGGTGGTTGTGCAGCGCTATCATGCAACATTTATAACAATTTTTTTTAGTAGAGGCGAAAAGATGGTAGAAGTATGCAATAAAATAAAGGATTATACAGTCCAGAAGCAGATGTCATTGAGTAATGTCCGAACCCGAATTCATGCAGCACAGGATCGCATGGGTAAGGAGACGCGAGTAGATCCAAGAGGTACCAACCGACACGTGTCACAGATCCTTATTATGAAGAAGAAAAGAAGGATAATGTGGCATGCTGACTCTCGAAGCTCAGCCAGCGTTGACGGGAAGTTCGATAGGACACGCTGCATTGGTAACTGACGTCGCGGTAGAATGCTGAGTGGGAAGGCCGGCAATGTCCATATTGATGTTAAGCCGAAATTGAAGACCTGTTCGCGGTAAGCTGTCGAACGGCAGGGATCATAAAGGGAACGGACCTGGTCGCGTCCCATTTGCGTATTGAATTGTATTTTTGCAAGCATTGTACCAATTAATCCCTATGGAAGGGTCAGCCACATGGTAAGACAACGAAGAGAACGGTTGGCTGACATGTCAGATCGCTGTCGTTAGTCGCCACATACGAGAAGTTGAGAGGCATGAAGATATTTGTAAACGTCTTTGCGGGGAACTTGGTGCGGTTCATGTGACCCGTTCCGACGAGACGAAATGAGTTAAGGTCGTACACTTGCGCGTCCAGGTGGTCGAAAGTGAGTGGCAAGAAGTTGGAATTGGTGTCGACTTGGAGCGATATGGCCGCAGGGAAGGAGAAGTTTGCAGGAGCGCGGCTAAACTCTACCGGGATGGACTCGTTATACCAGCCCGTTGCGGTGCCTAGAGGATTCGTCCCGTTGATGGCGAAGCCAGGTACGCGCGGGATGACAATGGCGAGCACAATTCCAGTGCTGCGAAAGAGACGGCTCGCATGAAACCAGATGCGCGTGGTGTACAAATGAGAGAAGAAGAAAAAACACGTACACGATGCAGATCCCAAAGATGACGAAGACGATTGTGCGGCGGGTGAGCCATTTGCTACCAAACAGGCCATACTGTCCGCGATTGAACGCTTTCCACTTTCGTCTGCGATTTTCCGACTTCTCCTCTTTCCGCCCCCGCTTGGTCATGCCCTTTAGCTCATCCTTTCCCCATTCTGCGCCGAGCGCAGGTACGGTCACCAATTCCACAGGTCCTTGAGCAGATTCCTCGTCTAGTTTTGACGAGCGCGGGGGTGGGAGCTGCTGATAGCTTCACGGAATTTTGAGCCAAGAAAAATGTGAATTGGCATTTCACGTACCTCGGTTCATTGTGGCCGAGACCAAATGCATGGCTGTAGCGGGGACCTGCATTATTGAAGTCGGCGAAGACATCCCAACCGCCCTCGTTTGGCTGCTCGACCTCGTCGTGTCCACCCTTGACAGGTTCCTCGCGCCCAGCATCGAAGTACGACATTCGGTTATATCCAGCATTATACGCGCGAGAAGGGTCTGCGGCGCCTCTTGAAGGGTTTCCTGTTCCCATAGGATTGAAGAAAGAGGAAGAGGAATCACGACGGGATACCGGGGCTGGAGTGGCATAGTCTCTATTGAGAGCATCTATGGAGGACCGGCGACCACCGTAGAACGACGATACCGCTGATTTGCGATCATAATCCATGGTGGACGACGAGTAACGGATGGAACCGTCGGGGCGTGGGTAAGTGATGGCTGCCTCATTTCCACGTGGCTGAACTTTCACACGCCCTCCTCCTCCTCTTCCTCTCTTCAAGCCAGTTGGCAACCAAGGCGGCCCATTGTCTGCGGAACGTACCTTGGCTTCGTTGAATAACGATATATGGTGATGCCGCCAATGCAAATAGCGAAGCTCGTCCTTCTTCCCATGGCAGCCCAAATACCAACCCTGACGATGGCGACTTCTCACTTGTCATCTGGACCTCGAAAACGTACGATACGCTCATCCGAAATCAGCCTTTCCAGGCGAAACTTCTTCGAGTGTAGTTTTGAAACCGGATCCCTGGTCTCTGGAGTCATGGCACTGGCTCCAGTCGTTCTCTACTACACATACTCTATACAACAAGCGCATGTTTCGGTATCTTCTGATGAAATAAAGAAGAGAAAAGAGTGTTCAGGCTACGCCCCATAATAGGAAATCGCCTTTCCGACTCATCACTATCGTTACCGGCTGTATAGAGCGTATGCCGCTGCCACGCCCCAGAATTGTCCGTCTGAGACATTTCTTTGCTGGGCGAAAAACTCTGCGACCGCCCGAGGAATATCTTCTCTCTCCTCAACTCCTACTGGGGTTGTGGAGAGTGTAGAATCTTGAAGGTTTGGTCAGTGATTTGAGGAGCCCTAACATATGGCATATGATTTACCTGAGTCGTCAGCCAGTGCTTTCATCGAGCTCGACGAACAGGGTATAAGCGCACGGAGGAATCTAGTAATCCTGCTTGCCGCAGGCGAGGGAAGGTCTGACAGTAAGGTGGTGGATGTTCGCGAAGACATGAGGATGTGTAAGCGGGTGTTACTACACTGCAGCTAGCAATTAGATGATGTGTTCTCTCGTTAGCCTGTCGCACCCTTTTATCTCACTCGGGGCACGACTTGGGTATGTCCTAGCTTCATTTCGAAAGAGCCTTTTCATGATCCGAGGAGTCACAACGCAGCCCTTTCTTCAGTTGCACTTCCTTTGCAGAGTGACTCTCAGGAAGGGTCTTGGAATGCCGGCGAGTCATACACCGAGTAGTTTCGTGTTCCCCTATCTAAGAATAGGTAAGACCATCCGGTCGTTGTCGTTAGTATTTCCGGGGAGAACTGGCCGAGGTGAAAGTGTCCCGTGGGCATGAGGAAATGAATAGACATCATCCACAGCATGACGCTCGATCATGACGATGCATTGTGTACAGTTTCCCAACCCCTCATACGCGCCAACACATATCGACTGTACACTTTTACGACGGGTACAAATTCATGTGATTATCTAACGAAGCCACTGTTCAGGACTCATTCCTTACTCCAGCAATTTCGGCGGCGTGGGAGGTGGGAGAAGGGGGAGCAGGTACACGTATCATTCTTCCCAAGGACAGCTTGCGCGCATTTTTGTGGGTTCAGGCCATCCAGGTAGCCGCGAATCCGCCACGTTTCTGCACGTGAAGAAATCCGAATTTGATGCACCAAGAGGTTCCGCGGCCGAACCCTTGCTGCGAGGCTACGAGCGCTCTATGAGTCGGGCGGTATCATGATCGCCACTCAATCCTAAATGCATACAGTCACGAATCGCCCCGACTGGCTGACAATCTTGGCAATCGTATCCTCGAAGTCGTCAGGTGAATAGCCACTACCACTCGGGGATGCGGTGCACTTGCCGGGAGAAGCGGCATCGTTGGATGTGTCCGAGCCGAGCTACCAACTCCCGAGTATATTTCCCACTGCACTTATCTCTCTGGCTTCCACTGGCAGTGCATCGCCCATCCATTGGTGTGCCTTGGTCTATGCATTTTCACAGTAGCAGGAGTGGCCTCTCAACACTCCCGAGTCGGAGAGTAGGTACGATGCGAACTATCCCGCAGCCGTAAGTCGCCGGTGCCCGTGGTTAGGTGGCAAAGATCGTATCTTTTTTTACGGGAATAAAGCTTCTCTGGGACCGCCTCTTGCGAGTCCGAGGTGGCCCGAGTCGGTATACTCAGTCACTTCCTCAGATCCGAGCCAGCGGGCTCATCCAGTTTGCAAAGTTACAGCAACTGGGCGTGCGAGATATGATGTATGTCCCTCTTTTGGACTATCCATTGCTACGAGGTGGAAGCCTGAGAGGGTGATTCAGTCACTCGACTCGTCGAGGCTTCGAAAACGTCATGTTGAATATTGATAAAACCTCCGCGGACTCGGAGTCAACTGCAGACAGCCGCACTTGAGAAGAAGGACGTGCGAGCAGTTTCGGTATCAACAATTTGCATCCGACGAGTTTGATAGAAGTAAAAAATCAAGTGGGCCGAGTATGAAACGGTGATGTGCCAGTCAGTGACTACAGCGCTTTCGGAAATTCTGCCGCGCCCTCTGAAATGTGAAAATAAATAAATAAAATTCGAGAATTCGAAAAAAATTAAATTCGTCCATTCTCTTCCACTATAGACTACTCTTCAAGCATCTCTAAGTATCGAATGGGTTCCAACTTGCTCTACCCAACTTCTTCTCTTGTGGATGTTGATTTGTTGCAAGTCTCTGTTCCAATGTGATTTCTGTAATATGCATTGGGCGGGACAAAAGATGGAGTATCTTCAGACAAGCCAGGCGAGGATCCATCCATCTGATGAACTATCTGATGAATTTCAGGGGGAGTGGACAAGTGGACAAGGGCTCTGTGGATGGTGTGGAGTTCTTCATCAATGATTCATAATGTCAGTCGCTACGAATGATGATAGTATGAGGTCACAGTGGATGTGTGTGCTTGGAAGCCCCATGCTGCGGAGGGACGTGCGATCATGCATTTCCGTTCATCAGTACATCAGTACATCCTAGCCTGGCATGTATTACATCATCCGTCCTGCCCAATGCATATGACGAGAATCGCATTGGAACAGAGATTTGCAACATAACTGACATTCACAGGAGAAGAAGTTACGTAGAGCAAGTCAGAATCCATTGGATATAACTTAGAGATGGTTAAAGAGTGGAAGAGAATCGACGAATATTTTTTTCCGATTTTTCGATTTTATTTTATTTATTTTCACAATTCAGAGGGCGCCACAAGAATTTCCGAAAGCGCTGTAGTCGTCAAAGTCATAAAAGTCGCTGACTAGTCAGTTATTGTCCAATGACCGACGACGCGGGCCAGGCGGCGCACCCGAACCCGAACTCGGAGAAGAGAAGCGGCGAGCGGTGTATCAATCTAATGATATGGGAGCCCCCAGGAAGTATAACTTCTCTATCTACCAACGCCCTTTCTTGCATCCACCACCTCGCATCCTTACTATGACTGCCGACTACCTCACCCCACAAGCACACTGGTCTAAGTACCTCGCACAAATCTACACGACGGGCAAGCGCCCTGTCATTGGCTCGTATGACCATCGCGTCACTGAAGCGAAAGCGCGTGAAGCGATGAAGGATAATCTTCGTACGTGTCTGCGCGCCAGTATAACGCGCGGCTCATCAATGATAACATCACGGTTGTGATCAGCCGCCTACATGTATACATTTGGCAACGCTGGGATCGGCAGCACGTATCGCGCCAACCTCGAGGCGCTGGAACAGTGGCGCATTATCCCCCGTATGCTTCGCAATGCCACCGATCGTAATCTCGATGTGAGCACCGTTCTCGTTTGCCACCAACAGAGCTGAGCCGCGCCTTCTAGACAACCCTCTTTGGTGTCAAGCTGCCCTCACCCATTGTCATAGCTCCCGTAGGGGTGCAGGGTATCTTGCACAAGGATGGCGAACTTGCGACTTCGAGCGCAGCAGCGCGCGTTGGTGTGCCATTTACCATGTCGACCGCGAGCACACGTTCCATCGAAGCAGTGGCCAAGGCCAACGGAGACGGCCATCGATGGTACCAGCTGTATTGGTACGTCTCCCACCTCCCACTACCTTTTTTTTTCATGCCCTTACACGTGCGGGCGCGGGCAGGCCACGGACGAACGAGGTGACGCTCTCGATCCTACGTCGCGCCAAGGCAGCGGGCTTCACCGCGCTCGTCGTCACCTTGGACACCTTCCTGCTCGGCTGGCGCCCGCACGACCTCGACACCGCCTACCTGCCCTTCGCCGCGGGCGTCGGCGTGCAAGTTGGCACGTCCGACCCGGTCTTCATGCAGCGTATGGGCGGCCTCGCGCCCCGCGTGGACGAGCGCACGCCATTCCCGCTCGATTGGACGCGTTCCGCGGGCGCCTGGCTGTGGGCGACGCGGAGGCGCGCCAGGCGGCCCAGCTCGGCGCCGGGTGGCTGGGCGAAGCCAACTCGGGCCTCTTCCGCTCGTGGGAGGACCTCGCGTTCTTGCGCGAGAACTGGGACGGCCCGATCGTGCTCAAGGGCGTCCAGACGGTGGAGGACGCCCACGCGGCGATGGACGCCCGCATGGACGGCATCGTCGTGTCGAACCATGGTACGTTTCGCAGTCAGGCCTGTGGTTGATCGCATCCGACTCCGACCATTCTTTCTTTCGTTCATTTCTGGCAGGCGCACGACAGATTGATGGTGCCATTGGCTCGTTCACCGCTCTCGAGAAGATCACGGCGTGTCCGAGGGTGCGCAAGGTCCAGGAGGAAGGCAGTTTTACTGTCCTCTTCGATTCGGGCATCCGCACGGGAAGTGATGTCATCAAGGCCATCGCGATGGGTGCGCAGGGCGTCCTCGGTAAGCAGGAGTTTCTTTTCTTTCGGGAATGACCAGCTGCTGAATGCGCGAACGGCATTCTTACTGCTTGCAGTGGGGCGCCCGGTCATGTATGGACTTGCCCTGGGTGGCGAACAGGGCGTCGAGGAAGTGCTTCGGGGACTCCTCGCGGATACCGAGATCACGCTCGGACTCAGTGGCCACAAGTCCATTAATGAGATCTGGGGGAAGAGGGAAGCAGTGCTAGAGAAGGCAGACACCCCACGTGCATGCCACAAGCTGTGAAGCTGAGCATAGAATCGTTTGCACACGCTTTGGCGCAAAATGTCCTTCTCTTTTCCTTGCATCAATGTGCGCCTCAGTACAGATCCCCTGTGTAGCACTATATGTATGAATAATCTACTGTTGTTGTTTTCATCCATTTCCAGGAATTGAACCTTACCCATGGCTATGTTGAGGGCCACCGTGGCGTATGGTAGTAGACGAGGGGATTGCCAGCTGCGGCTGTCACCGTGTTGTGACAGTATGTTGACTAGTTCTGCAACCATTCTCCCGCTTCCTAGGGTCCCCTAGGGTCCCATTATGAACGCTGCAGTTGGTTATGTCTATGGAACGAATCACCCCATTTATGGAAGTGCTCCTGTAACAAAAGGGTTGGATGTGCATGCCCGAAGGCAGCGCACTCCGAGCCAAATGTACACAATGCGCCTCCGCTCTCCGCCGCTCCCCGAGCAGCAGCCCCATCTTCCCTGGCCCACCGAACAGCCCCCTCTTCGCTCACCCACCTTGTTACTCGAGGGTCTTCAGGAGTGCAGGGACAACCAGGCGTGTAAAATAAGTATCAACCTCGGCCAAGCCTTCTCCAACTTCCCGCCCAAATATGGCGACGTTTGGGTCAAATTCAGAGATTCCCTTTGGGGGAGAGGGCTACCGCACTTACTATATACCCTTTCTGACGCTACCTGCTCTGTTCTACAAATCCCTGAGGGGGGCTCCCGGGCCTTTGTCCCTTCCTGGCGGGAAGATTCTCGTGCGGTCTAAATACAGGCAAGCTGAGCAGGCTATTCTGCGGGCGAACGAGAATTATTGCGACGTATTTTATGTCAAAGGATATCCTGGAATCGGTTCGCCCCACCTTCCTTTGCTATCGCTATCTGTCGGCACTAACCTTCAATCAGGGAAAAACAGTCTTTTTAGTTTGGCTTCCTTATGCGTCGCCTGGTTCTCGGACTCCCCACAAGTGGTACAAATTGACCCCGGCTACGCGATCCTTTTACATCCAGCCTTTGAGAGGATTTGGGTTCTTGTTGACTGGAATCGAGTCCTCGAGCGGCCTGCGTTGATATTTCGTGATTGTGGACCATTCTTTGTTTTCGAAGCGTTATCTTCCCACGCTCCGCGCACCGAGTGGACCAAGAATGTCAGCTTGGCGAAATTCTGCATGAAGATGTGGACATTGTCGGAACTGCAAGCGTCCGTGACTCGCACTCTTTGACAGTTCACAGCGCTCACGCTTTCTGCAGTTGTCCGTTATTAGGAATCAGAGAGGGTGGCCCTTGCAAAAAGCAAGAACTGATATACTTGTTCGAGACGTACGGTGCATCCCCGGGGTGTTGGCCACGTATAGTCGGCGTTCACAGGACCACCGTGACCGTGTCGTGTCGTAGAGAAAGTCCAGCAGATGAACCCCGCCGGCATTCGAACGGCTCTTGAGTCCCCGGACATGGACTACTCTTCCTACGACGTCACACGAATAGAACCCTCTCACACTTCACGCGGCATCGCCCAAAAGACCATTGCTTCCCGATTCGTATTCGAGCTTCTTTGGGACAAGTGCATCAAAGACCAAGTTTCTGAGATGCAAGCCCTCTACGGTCTCTTCACGAGCAGCCCAATTACAGCTCCTGCTCTGGGGTGGCTCTTTGAGTTTCGAATGCACCAACTGCTTCGAGATGGGTTGCGCCATTCAAAATTTCCCTCTCCATCACTCCTCTCATGGGTTCGCGGACACACTCTACGACAACTATTCCACCTCTCGCCGCAATCGAAGCTCAAAACGACTTATCTCGTTGCCCCGATCAATAGAACATTCCTTGAGACTAGGGACGAATTCACCACAGGGAGCTACTACTGTCCCTCAGATCTTAACCTCACTGCAGTCGACTCTTTGATCCTCATTCATTCCCCCGGTGAACCGTCACCGGTCCTGCTGATGTTCCAGATGATGCATACTTCCGATCAACACTCTGTCGATCCCAGCAGTCTGATCGCAGTCAATCGATTGCAGGTACCTCGGAATACGCGAAAGTGGTATGTGGTGGTTACTCCTCTCGACATAGAGCCGAAGATAGCGGTACCCACGCATTGTGATTATTTACGTATTCTTTGGCATACGAGGTCTTGGAAGCACACCGGGCCGGGCCCTCGTGCCGCGCGACCGTAATGTTCCGAGTTCCGACCTGCCCGTATAACTCCCGGGGCTGCGACTCCGAGAGGCTGCGTCAGGCCGACTATGGCCCTTGCCAGCGCACACATAAATCTCCGGGCGCGCAGGCGGTCAAAGCCTTCCACAACCCAGTTCTTTCTTTACACCCCCATCACATTAATACCGAATGCGTCAGTAACACCCCTATTTCACATTGCTCTGCTTTACGAACCCACCGTCTGATGAGCTTCTTCTCATTACTCATGTTCGATTACTATCGACTAGGTCTTATCATTCGCGATGATCCCGCAGCCGTGGGTGAGTACATCGGAGAGTACATCGCAAAACGGTGGGAGGAGGTCTTTGCCCGTCGGCTGTTAAACAAGCGCTGACCTGCCGTGATGATATACCTGATTTCGGGGATCTGAGTAGTATCAATGACTTTGACCCGACACCGGAGAAGCCTTTTGTGCTCGGTCTACCCACAGGCTCCTCGCCGATTCCGACGTATAAATACCTCATTCGTCTCGTCAAAGGTGGTAAACTTTCGTGCGTGTAGCTCTTCCATACCATGGTGCTACGCGTGGATATCCGCGGAGAGACCTAATTGGCGAGAGACATTGTTGTTACCCAGATTTAGAAATGTCGTGACATTCAACATGGACGAGTATGTAGGACTACCACAAGATCACCCCGAGTCTTACCATACATTCATGTTCCGCGAATTCTTTTCGCACGGTATGCGCGCCCGTTACCCTCTACTGCGCTTCATCCGTAGGGACGATGAGTTGAGGAACTGATGTGCCGTGACGCGCAGTGGACATCGACCCCAAAAACGTAAATATCCTCGATGGGAACGCGCCAGACATGGTGAGTGAGTGTAACAAGTACGAGGAGAAGATCCAAGCCATGGGCGGCATCGACCTCTTCCTCGGGGGCATCGGCGAGGACGGGCACATCGCGTTCAACGAGCCCGGGTCCTCACTGTCGTCGCGCACGCGCATGAAGACGCTGGCATATGACACGATCCTCGCCAACGCGCGCTTCTTTGGTAACGACATTGCCGCCGTGCCACGCATGGCGCTTACGGTTGGCGTCAAGACCGTCCTTGACTCGCGCGAGGTCGTCGTGGTCGTGACCGGTCAGCGCAAGGCGCTCGCGTTGAGCATGGCGATCGAACATGGGGTGAACCATTTGTGGACGCTGTCGGCGTTGCAAACGCACCCTTGGGCACTGATTGTCGTGGACGAGGATGCGACGGCTGGTACGAGGACATATGCACGGAACGAGGCGTGTTAATGATCATGGCGCAGAGCTGCGCGTCAAAACGGTCAAATACTTCAAATCTATCGAACGCGTCCAGGAAGAGGTCGAATCTTCCCGGGAAAAATCCTCGAAGAAAGAAGGGGGACGAGTTGGTGGGAGCATAATAGATTGAGTGTCCATCGGTGGCATTGGCGTTCCTCTATGCGGGGGCTCAAAATGTGCATATTGGCGGAATACATGGCAGTAAGCAGTATGTAGACTAGGTGTAACGACTCGAAATTTTGAGGTGATCCTTGACATACCCGCGGGACGTTGTGCCAGCTCCGCAACACGGAGCCTACCGCATGTACCGCACGATGTGCACATTAAGAGCGCGTTGGTTAACATAGAGAACGCGCAGTGGGTAGGTCATCTTTTGTGTTCTTCAAAGTACCCAGCGCGTACATCATTGTCGATCAAAAAGACCACGGTGGCCGCCAAAGTTGAACGTTTCATGCTGGCCAAAAACTGGGACAACCATCGTTGAGATCAAAACGGTCAGGGTAGGACGTGCACTGGGGGGGAATGAGGGACGAGAAAGTGCCGCGACTGATGGCCTCTTAATCCGGGTCGAAATGAGAAGGGCGTGCCGAAGGGCATGCAGGTCTGATCATTGAAACGGAGGCCTGATCGTTGAAACGGCGAATGATGTGTGATGCCCAGTGTAGAGACTCGGGAGGGCACCATCATCGCCTCCTTGAGTTTTTTATTTATTTGGGCAAAGGATATGCTGAAGCAGACCGCCAGACTGATATGAGTGGCATGGGAAGGAAGGAAAGAAGGGCACGGCATTCCGACGACTCGGAGACATCCACGCGGCAGCGGCGGCAAGTCCGCGTGTCCACATGTTATCATGAGAACTTTGCTACTATCATCCAGGGGCGAACATGGGCTTCGCATCTATAGCATTCCCGACTAGCTTGATGGGATTCAGGAGACTATTGGGACAGGAGACGCCTCTGCGCATTCATCCAATGTGTTGCCTTTGGGCACACATACCTGCCCCATCAGTAATTAAGTGTTTTAGTTTCCAGAGGTTGCTCAACTCAGGCAACCACCAAAAACCAGCCAAAACCTGGAAACTCAGACATCTGAAATGTATGTCTGATTTTCTGGAAACCTACCTTGCAAGCAAGCCACAGTAACTTAGGAAATGTATAGAAACCTATGAAATTTGGGAACTACATCAAAAAAGTGGCTACTATCCCTGCACTCTTGTTCATTGGCTAATCTTGGGTAATGAACACAATGAAGATACTGGCCTGTAGGTTGTGCAACCTGAGTTTGAGGGCAATGGATGTCATACCATTGCCATTATCCATCTGGACTGTGTGGTGAGGGCTGCACACCTTCTGCCAGTTTATGGCTCTTCCTTCATTCCTCAGGATTTCCATTTTTCTGATGCACTTGATGTGTTTCATGCTTACTTTGTTAATTGACATATAGACCACCATAGTCATGAATTGATTAAGTAAATAATATTAATATCTACAGTATACTCAGGGGACACTTGTTGGCTTGTCAACCTTTTTGATCTTGTAAGTACTTGTTTGCTTGTTGACAAGCAAAAAAGTGCCAAATGCTCCAAAGATTTGAAAAGAATCTTGTGATCTTCCTG